>PITA01014763.1:0-11330 GCA_004023965.1 Spilogale gracilis
GTCTCACTTACTTGCGGTGCATGAGGGGCAAACTGGAGGACAGTGGCAGAAGGAAAGCAAATGGGAACTAGGGTAATCTAGGGAGGGAAACGAAACAACAGAGATTTTGAACACAGAAACAAACTGAGGGACTTGGAGGGAGAGGGGTGGAGGGATGGGAGAGCCTGGTGGTGGGTACTGGGGACACCTAAAGCGGGGAACACTGGGTGTGGGGAATGGGGAATGAATCTTGAAACACTGGAAAAGAAAAATTTAGTAACAATAAAAAAAAAAATGGAAGTGAAATGGTTATATTTTCAGTGAGACAAAAGTTGAGAACATTTCTCCAGGGACCTACATTGTAAGAAATGCTAGAGGTAAATAAAGTTAAAATGATAAGAGATCCTTGGAATGTTGAAGAAGGAAGTAAAATTATAAGTAACAGTCTCTGAGAAACTGAGAATTTCTATGGTAACACCTGGTTTAATCACTGGGACTACATTTGAAAACATATAACTTCCAAGATGTTACAGAAGAAATAATGAAATAAAATCATTCAAGCTAATAGAAAGTAAAAAAAAAGACAAGTAGATGAATATTTACTTAGATAGTGTATTTACATATACATTAATTTAATCATTCAATTAAAAGACAAAAAGAAAATACCAAATTAAAAAGATATATCTGGTTTGAAATAGATAAACAAGAAAAGTTGAAAGGAAGGAATGCATAGAAAATGCAGAGAATGCATGGGGTTTGAGTTTTTCCAATCTATGCTCTTTGGATACTCACTCTGTACCATGGAACCTGGAAAGTTCAGAATCTCATTTTCAAGTGCCCCCTACATTCTAACAGAACGTAAATGAAACTCCATTTAACCACCTGGGTTTTCTTTCTTGAGACAGAAGAACCACACCGACCCGTGTTGCAGACCTCAGACCATGATTAATAAAACAAACAGTTTTGGAATATGTATGTGGATTTTGTTGTCATACACAAACTGCCCTTGGTTTTTCCTGAATGAGATAACACCAGCCATGACCGGCTGATGAGCTGATTTTACCTAGGGCCCAGTCACACTGCATGGACACGTCCTGCACACACATACACTCTCCTATGGCTCTCTCAGTCAGCTGCGCTCGCAGCCCTGTGCTCCTCATGTGGGCTGTGTCACTCCACACATGCACAAAAATACTCCAAAAATAAAAGACAGGAAACAACCAATACAAAGCCCAGCTTTGTTCTGCTTAAGAGGGAGCTGTGGAAACTACTGGACGTTCTGACATATCCCAGCTCCTCAGGGAGGAGAGAGAAGGCAGGCTGTTAGCCATTTTGTAAAACTAGCCGAGAGCTCTGACCATACTCACACCATGCTGACCCACTGCCAATGTCATGTCTGTGCTCTACTCTTCCCCCAGAAGAAGCAATCATGGAAAAACCATGACTAACACCTTTTCCTAATCTGGCCCTAGTTCGTCTCTGACCAGCATAGGAGAGAGCAACACCCTATGTGCTGTGTAACACGTTTGAATTTTTGAATTTGAGATTTCATTTTAAATGAAATGAAAAAGGAATTTCATTTCTTTAAGATTTCATGTATTTATCTGACAGAGAGTGACACAATGAGAGAGGGAACACAAGCAGGGGGAGTGAGAGAGGGAGAAGCAGGCTTCCCGCTGAGCAGGAAGCTTGATGCAGGGCTTGATCCCAGGACTCTAGGACCATGACCCGATTTCAAGGCAGATGTCCAACAACTGAGTCACCAAGGCATGACTAAATTTCATTTCTTTTAAATGAAATCTCCTAAGGGCCCAGACTTAAGGACCATAATCAAAAGTCTGTTGAATGGCTGAGTAAATACATTATATATTACATATTATATATTACATACATATGTAATATATATGTATATAAATACAAATATATAAATACAAATACATATATAAATTCTATATTGAAACAGATACCTTCCATGTATTTACAAATCCTACTTCAAAATCTTCCATTTTTTAAAATTTCTATAATATAGTGGCTTTATTCGTATCAGATAGATTTTCTTCATTGTTAGTTTCAAACAGGAGAACAGCCAGAAAACACACACAGACACAGAGGATGAGAAAGGCATATTTTAGATGATGGGTATGTTACTACCCACCCCAAAACCATATCAGACAGCAGTGATATTCCCAAGATGCATGCTGTTTAAAATGTGACCCTTTAAAGATGAATAATAGCAATAGTAATACTGGGCGCCTGGGTGGCTCAGTTGGTTAAGCGACTGCCTTCGGCTCGGGTCATGATCCCAGAGATCCGGGATCGAGTCCCACGTTGGGCTCCCTGCTCAGCGGGAAGCCTGCTTCTCCCTCTCTCACTCCCCCTGCTTGTGTTCCCTCTCTGACTGTGTTTCTCTCTGTCAAATAAATTAAAAAAAAAACAATAGTAATAGTATTATTAAAATACACTTAATTTACGATGAGCAAAGCCTTATTCTAATATAGTTGGGTCTTCCTTCAAAGACAGCTAACCCATGACCCCTTCTGAACCCCGGCACTGAGGCACTCTTGATGCAAGCCACCAATCTCATCCTGGAGTGTCCCAAGGACCTCATCACTAGCTTCTCTCTCTGCCCCTGGCTCTGTTCTCAAGTCAGCAGCCAGATTTCTGTGCTTCTTCTAAAACACAAACCAGCCATGGGCCTTGCTAATATCCTGCATGCCTTCTTCATCATTAGCTCTCCAGTCACACAATGGCCAAGGATGGGACCATGCCTGATGTTAGAAAACAAGAAAATATCCAAAACTGAAAGGCTGTGAGAGAGGGGTAAGCTCCTCAAGCAGAGGGGAAAGCTTCTAATCAGCACACAAGCTACTTTTGACCCTGTCAACACATTGCCTTTTTCTGAAAGCCCTCTTCAGAGCTACTGAGATGGGCCATCTGGTCATAGAAAGGAGGTGTCTATGGAAGAGGAAAGGAATAAGAATTATGACAGATACCTAATTTCCTGCATTTGACCCTTGTAGAAACTCAAAAGGATGGTTAGTAGTTGGGATTCTGCACTGAGGCCAGGGGAAAATGGAGCAGCATGTCCCAGTTAAGACTGATGTAACAGGGGTCTCGGTCTGTGAAGTGTCTGCCTTTGGTTCAGGTCATGATCTTAGGGTCCTGGGATCAAGTCATGTTTTGGGCTTGCTGCTCCAAGGAAAGTCTGCTTCTCTCTCCTCATCCTCCTTGCTTGTGCTCTCTCTATCTCTCTCTCTCTCAAATAAATAAAATCTCTTAAAAATATCAAAATGACAGAAGTTTGATATTACAATTTATACACTGATGTTCATACCTTGAATCTTAAGAAACTAAGGAATAAGAACAAAAGTAAGATGGAAGCATATGTAAAAGGATACACAGGAAAAATAGTCCTTAGAAGAAAAATGTACACAAATCAAAACTATGGAGAAAAAACCATAAGGAATATTTTGGTGCTAAACAAGTTGAAGATTGCAAACTGTTCGTCTTTAGAATGGAGGAAACAGGGGTGACTGGGTGGCACACTTGGTTAAGCACCCAACTCTTGGTTTCAGCTCAGGTCAAGATCTTGGGGTTGTGAGATGGAGCCCTACATCAGGCTCTGTGCCAAGGGCAGAGTCTGCTTGAGACTCTCCCTCTGCCCCTAGCTCTCTCTCTCTCTCAAATTAAAAAATAATTTTGAAAAAGGAGAAAAAATGAAGGGAGACAAAAAAAGCACTCCAAGTACAAAGAATCCATGGCCAGTCTATATGGAATGGACCTGAGTTATGGAGTAAAAACATCTACTTGATTATCAACTTTACAACGTGTATATTTGTACTCTGTGTAGTAAAGAGTTTGGCTGGCCTTTGTCTCTGGTTCCTTGGAGGGAGACTTGAAAGCCTTGGGATTTTCTCAGCATCTCTGTTGGTCACGGTGGGCACCTGGGGTCACATCTGGTTGTCTGCACAAACAAGATGGCTCCAGATGGCCAGAGGACCAACTGTGTGACTAGCAAGTTGGGTTTAGCAGGAAGACATCAGCCCAGACTCTGAGAAGGGGAGAGGGGGTGGGAGATTGGATTCAACTATGTGGCCAAGGATTTAGTCAGTCGTCACTGCTTTACAAAGCCTCAGCCAAGACTATGGGCACCTCACCAAGTTGAGCGACTCTGGCTGGCACACTCTGAGTATTGTCATCACACTCCAATGCAGAGAGGGTAATGCATTGCCAAAGATGATAGAACCTTTGCTCTTGTAACCCTCTCAGACTTTGCCCTATGCCTGTCATTTCCTTTGGCTGGTTCTAATCTGCATGCTTTTGCTATGATATATTTGTTATCTTTAAATATATACTTTTCCTGACTTCCATGAGTCATTATAGCCAATTGTCAAACCTGAGGGTATGTTTGGGAAATGCTAAATTTGTAGCCAGGTGAATAGCCTGAATATGGTCATGAGCACCTCAAGTATGTGGCTGGGGACCGAAATGAGGACAGTCATTTGGGGATTATCCCCCCAGACTGGGCAGCTGGCCTGACTCCAGGCATGACATCCTGGTTCGTATAGACTCTAAAGTATTTTTTTTTAACTGGAGTTGTATTGTAGGATCTAATTTTCTTATTTATATATATATGATCAAAAGAGAAGTCAGATCATGCCAGTCCTCAGTCCCAAATCATGCAGGTGCTCCCACTGTACTCAAGGGAAGCCAAAGTCTGTTCAGTGGTCATGGCATTGTACATCTCCAGTGGCTCTCCAGCGTCTCTGGCACACTAGTCTCTGTCCTGCTGGAAGGATAGTCCCATGACCCTGTGGCTCCTATGCTGTCCCTCCCTGCCACATGGGACTCTTCTCCCCGATACCAGCACAGCTCACTCCTGGATTCTTTCAGGATTATTTCAGTCTCTGATTTTCTGGAGTCTGAAAAGGATACATCAAGGTGTAATTTTTCTGGATTTATCCTGGGTGATGTTCTCTGAGCTCCCTGGATCTGGGGTTTGGTGTCTGGCATTTACTTAGGAAAATTCTCAATTCTTATTATTTCAAATGTTTCCTCAGTTCTTTTCTTCCTTTCTTCTCCTCCTGGTATTCGTACTATGCATATTGTCCCACCTGGATATTCTCTTCTGTTTATTCAGTCCTTTGTCCAGTTGCTCTTTCATTTGGAAAGTTTTTATTGCTATTTCCTGGAGATCACAGATTGTTTCACCCACAGAGCCCATCAAAGGCATTCTTCATTTCTGTTAGTGATTTTGATCCCTGGCATTTTTCTTTGGTTCTCTCTTAGCATTTCCATCTCTCTGCTCACATTGCCCATCTCTTTTTGATACTGTTTACTTTATCCATTAAAGCCCTTAGCATATTAATCACTATTGTTTTACATTCCCAGTCTAGAATTCTAACAATTCTAATAGGCTCGCTCTGTCTCTTCAAACTGGATTTTTTGCACTTTTGACGTCTTGTGATTGTTTTCTTTTCTTTTCTTTTCTTTTTATTTTTTATTATTTTTTTTTATTGTTTTTCTTGAAAGCAGGACATGAAGGGCTAGGTAAAAAGAAGGATGCTGGAAGCCAACATGTTCAGTTGAGTAGTGTGCAGGGGGCAAGGGAGAGTGTCCAAGGTTGGGATCTCAGCCTCTTAGTGAGACCATAAACAAACATCACAAATGCTTCTCTGTTCCCCAACTGCACCCTTGATGGGACAGATGGCTAGAGGGGCTGGAATTGGGTATTGTCCTTCCCCCAAGTCTGTTATATTCTGATGAAACCCCAGCGGATTAGACTCTGGTTAAACAGTTTCTCCCAGAGGCATGCATCCTTAGGAAGAACAGACACTCTAGGTTATTTCAAAACAATTGCTTTTCCCACCCCTGGCTGGAAGCATGAAAGGAGTTTTCTCTGACATTCACTGTGAGAACTGAGTAGAGTTTAAGAAATAAAGCTCGCAAAAATGTGGGATCTCCCATGACTGGTTCTCCTGGAGTTTCTTTTTTTGGGGCCTGTCCACACAGAGCATCTGGCAATTGGTCAATGACATTTCGTGTTTCCTACCCCCACACTGGTTTCTGCAGGGTTTCTGCTCTAGTGGGCAGTCGTGATCTGTATTCACTGGTCAGTCTCTCAAACTTAGGGGGCAGTGGTTTGTCCTATGACCGCACTTTTTTCAGGGAGCCAAGAAGAGTTGATTTTTCAGCTTCTTCAACTATTTGTGAAGACAGAATGGTGATTTTGAAGCTCCTACAGGAAGAACCAGACACAAGAACATTCCTCTGTCCATCGGACCACACACTGCCACCCCAAACTCAGACGGCCTCTGTCCCCTCTGAAAGAGAAGGCCAGCCACAGCTCTCTCCCAACCCCATCAGAAACTCTGGGAGAGGGCTCATTTCCTACCTGTCTTTCTACATTTGCTTATTTACTGTGCGGCCCCAAAATGGCAATCTATAGAGTGATACACCTGTGGGTCATCACCAGTCTGCCTTCTTTTTCTATCAAAGCAAAGTTTTGACTCAAAATAGCATGTAATAGAGAGTCTGTCCTTAGATCCCAGGAGAAGTCTATATTAATGGCTAATGTACTTCTTCTATGATTCACCTGGGCCTTGAAAACAGAGTAAAGAAAGCCAGAGTCCCTCAGAATGACAGTGGAGACTCAATGATTCCAAACAGAAGATAGATAGATGATAGACAATAGATTATAGATAATGGATGATTGATAGATGACAGATGATTGATAGATTATAGACAGATGAGAGATAATAAATGAAACATAATAGATAGATGATTGATAGATGATAGATAATAGAATGATATCTTCTGTTGGCTCTGTTTCACTGGAGAACCTTAATATATGATGTCACAACTTTATTGATGCAATTCTCAAACCAAAGTTCTGTTCACTTCTTGCAAAAGAGCTTTCTATTTTCAGAAGCAAATTTAAGGCCCTTATTTATTTCTATTTCCTAATATAATTTTCCATCCCTTGATGTTTTACATAATCACTTGAGGAAAATTAGTGCTTAAACTCAAACAGAAAACTGCAGCAATGGAAATATGAACTTACTTTCAGGATAATAAAATTCTCTCCAAATTTCCACCTGTAATTCCATTTTCATTGCATACATGCCCATTTTAGCATTTTTCCTGAAGTAGAAAGGTAGGAGGATAAAGCAAGGGATCCCTACTTTCCCAAGAAATGCCAGTAAGTTCTGGTACAAGGCCGGTATTGATTGTTCCTAAGTCTATTCTGGATTACTAAACCAATTAGTTCTCAGCTATACAAGAATTGTTAACTGCAAAGGACAGCATTTAACCCATTTGTCTCAAGTAGCTGTACACATAATTGCAGCTGTTTCAAATTATCTGAATATCAGAAGACAGTTCTGAAACTTGCTGTATATCATGCAGCTTGTCTGTGGCTGAAGAATACTGATGAACAAAGCCCCCTTGTCTTTCTCAGCTTCGACCAGTGATTCCAGAGCATGTTCTGTGCTGGCTTTGCTTTCTAAACCCCAAGCTGAGATGTGTGAAGAAACACGAGGTTTCCCAAATCCTTCACAGCCCTCACCATGTGGCTGTGTGATCTGTAATATTTGCATGATATTAAAATCCAGATGTAATTCTTTACTTGCCCAAAAACTAAGCCAAGCATCAGATCTGGGTGAGTACTGAGATGACCCACTAAAGCCAGAATCAGTTCATCCCAAGTGGTGCATTAAGAGACTGAGGAATTAAAAGGTAGAGATAGAGGAAAGGCTGGCCCACTGTCTCCTATCTCTGTGTAAGGGGTGGGTGATGGCTTGCAACTCTGGGGGATGGGCAGAGCTGCTGGGGGGGAAGGCAGCTGAGGGTCAACAATGTTCCAAGGACAGCATGGGATGAAGGAATACACAACCAAACTTCTGGTAACACCCTCAGGTCAAAGGACACTTTCCTTTGGGGAAAGAAAGGCTAGCAAGTGACTGGCTTGCAGATCAGGGTCTTTTATTGCCAAGGTGACTGGCGTATGTCTTTCTACGTACATCCGAATAGGCGTCTGTCACAACTTGGCAATCAAAACAGAGACTACTGACAATAACGTCAGGGCTTCTCTTTCTAAATCTCTTTTTACTTTTTGTTTACACAGGAAAATGAACTCAACCCAATCAACTTAAGAATATGAGTTAAAATGGCTACCGCTCATAATCTTGTAGAAAAGTGGCCTCAGAAAATATCAATATTCCATTACCAGGGGGATGTGAGCCTTTCCCATGATGGCAAGTTCATTTCCTTGTTTCACATGGCTGTGACCAAAAGTAATCTACAACACCAACTCCATCCAGAGAGATAAATAATGGATTGTTGAATTTTTTTCAACAAACACACTCATTTCGAGCTTAAGAGGTGGGTGGGATACTCGTCTTGTAAATGTTGCACTCGTTCCAAACATTTTGCTTCACTGATTTGAGGAAGATATTTATGTGCTTTGATGGGCTTTGTGGTAAGACTTTATGTGAATGTGTTACAAGATGCATTAGCTTTACTGTGAGAACAGCTGTCACATCGGTGTAAGAGGATCAATTACCATTTCTTCAAACTTGCCAAGTTTTCTGGCTCATTTTCTTTGTGAGACCATGCATTCCCTTGGCTGCTGTTGGCCAAAGTGATCATTAATTCTGTAATATCCAACAGCCGAAGTTGAGTCTGGGTCATTTTAACTTCTGGGTCACTACCAAATTCTCACTTGTTAAAATGAATGTTTATTGACTTTGGCTTACTACCCAAATAAATTTATGCCAATGGTGACAATTTAGAAAATATGAATAAATAGAAAAAAACTACACAGATTTAAAATACTATTTAAATTCTACCATCAGAGACAACAAATACTAATATTTAAAATTTTATTTTTCTAGGGGCACCTGGATGGCTCAGTGAGTTGTGTCAGACTCTTAATTTGGGCTCAGGTCATGATCTCAGGATTGTGGGATTGAACCCCCTATTGGGCTCTGTGGTTAGCAATAAGTTTGCTTAAGATTCTCTCCCTCTCATCCTGCCCCTACCCACCCCGACTCTCCCTCCCTCCTGAATGAATGAATGAATGAATAAATAAATAAATAAATAAACCTATCTTTTAAAATTAATAATAATAAAAATAAGATTTTAGGGGCACCTGGGTGGCTCAGTTGGTTAAGCGACTGCCTTCAGCTCAGGTCATGATCCCGGAGACATAGGGCTTCCTGCTCGGCGGGAAGCCTGCTTCTCCCTCTGTCACTCCCCCTGCTTGTGTTCCCTCTCTCACTGTGTTTCTCTCAAATAAATAAAATCTTTAAAAAAAAAGATAAGATTTTATTTTTCTAATCTCTTTGCTATACTTCACCAAGCAATATTTTTAATAAAAATTGGTTATTTCAGGGCACCTGGGTGGCTCAGTTGGTTAAGCCACTGCCTTCAGCTCAGTTCATGATCCTGGAGTCCTGGGATTGAATCCTACATTGGGCTCCCAGCTCCGTGGGGAGTCTGCTTCTCCCTCTGACCTTCTCCCTTCTCATGCTCGCTTTCACTCTCTCAAATAAATAAATAAAATATTTTTTAAAAATTGTTTATTTCATAACTTTTTTCATATCTTGCTAAATACATATGATGTACTCACTGCCCCTGCATTAACTGTTCATTTACACACATGGTGAGGGCTGTGAAGTGTTGGGACCTCCTAGCGCCCGCTAGTTTGCGGCCATTAGTGGAAGTCGGCTGGGGTGGCCTCTTGGGCCTCTCTGGAATACTTCAGCATATGTGATCTAGCTGAATCTTCCCACGCGCAGACTGGCAAATTTAGCCCCGCCCAGCAGCCCGGCCTGAAATCTTCCTAAGACCTTAGTGATAGCGACGATAGTTCCTATTGGCCCCTAATACTTCTTTTACTGCCTCCTTCCCTCTCTGTATAACTGTGTCTCTGATACAATAAAGCTGAGATTGCTGTGCCTTCCCGGCTGACTCAACTCCCGGCTCCGTGTGGTTTCTTTCCGGGTTTCAGGGTGCTGGCCGGGCTGTCGACACTTATCATCTCGCTCAGCCCCCGGAGGATAACAGGCTGGTCCAGTTATCCTTCCCCCGCATCAGTGTTGCGGAGAGCAACAGTGAAGGATTTGGGAAACCTCATGTTTTTTCACACATCTCAGCTGGGTGTTCAGAAAGAAAACCCAGCACAGAATCACTGGCCAGAGCTGAGAGAGAGAAGGGGTCTTTGTTAATCATTATTATAAATAATAAATATAAGTAATAAAATATATAATATAAATCATTATAAGTAAAATCACTATAAATATAAATCATTATAAGTGGTTTTAAGAAATATATAGCATTCTACTGTATGGGTCACTATAAAAACTATTTAACCATGGAATTATATATTTATAATGTAATATCAGATATGTCAAAAAAAAAGGTGCAGTGATAATTCAAATTGTATCTTGGATGCATTTGATCATTTCACTCCCAATTACTGAAAGCCATAAACTTGATAGAGACCTTAATTTCTTTGCCAAAGTCCATTCTATCTTTCTTCCTAGAAACATAACTGGGAACTGAGGACATTCCCCAACGCCTCTTGCTTCTAAGTACAGAGTGACACATGGGCTTCCCTGCATTCCTCTCTCCCCCAACCATATTCCATGCATATCTCCGCTGAAACTACAATCAGCAGCGACTGAGCTTTAATCAAACAGAGGACAAAGTACTGTAGGACTGAGCTCTGACTTGGAGGAAGCCCAGGTCTCAGTCCCTGAGCAGAACATAAATGTCCCAGACCATTCCAGGACAACTGTGATGGAAAGCAAAGAAGCTAGGTGACTCTGATTGGGTCCCTTTGTAACAGTAGCAGCTGCTCTGTCTGACTTTACCTTCTACTTATCCAGTGGTGCTTTATCTTCAGATCTATGCTTCAGAAGCAACTCAGCCATAATTTTCCTTTCTGAATCTCTGGCAAGAATCTGGAATAAGCAGCATTCCTTTAGCCACATATCAGGAAGGATCTCAATGTCACCTGCTTCCACTATAGTTCATGGACATTTGACAGGACAAGGCCATACCCACCCTTACCTCAAGAAGAAGCTCACCGATGGGCACCTGGTTGGCTCAGTCATTAAGCATCTGTCTTCAGTTCAGGTCATGATCCCAGGGTCCTGGGATCGAGTCCCACATCAGGCTCCCTACTCAGCAGGAAGCCTGCTTCTCCCTCTTCACTCCCCTTGCTGTGTTCCCTCTCTAGCTGTGTTTCTCTCTGTCAAATAAATAAATAAAATCTTGAAGAAGAAGGAGGAGGAGGAGGAGAAGGAGGAGGAGGAGGTTACCCAGGTTGGAAACCACTGATAGGA
>PITA01014763.1:11430-39391 GCA_004023965.1 Spilogale gracilis
CACACACGCACAGGGAAGGGAAAATCCTTTTCCAAATGTTCTGATTTTGAATGTCTAGTCAGTTTCTTTTCTTCTCTAAAGACAAATGTATGACAGCCCAAGTACCTTTCCCAGACTGAATGACAGGCACTCATGCACTGAGCAGTTATTACACAACCAGCATGAATTCAGCCCTCATCAGATGTAATTCCTGCCAGAAGAAGCATACTTCTGGAAAGCAAAAAATTCTAACATTCTGTGAAAAGCTACATAGGATGGGGGGAAATACACAATGTTTAATGTTTCTATAATTGTAATTACAAACCCCGACCCAGTTTTCACCACCATGGCAGACTTCCTGGAAGAGGTGCATAAAGTGGATTCCTAAAAATGTGTACATGGTAAGTCTACAGAACTCTGGGGGAAACTCAGCTTCACACCTGTTCCCACCTCCTTCAAACCCATCACTCTCTTATCTCCCCCACATTCTGTTCTACATATTCCAATCGCACTTCCACGTGGCGAGGCAATACTAGTCACAATCATGAGAAAACATAAAATTCGTAAAGACATCAATTTAAACAAAAAAATGCTGGAAAAGAACTTCATCTTACTGCCAATTTATCCTTCTTTACCATCCCATTAATATTCTCTAAAAACTGAAATACATGATGCTGGAACTATTGAGCTTTTTCATGTATGAAGGGCCATAATTTAGAAACTTTTCTCTGTAGCTCCTGAAAAGACTGACAAAAGCCCGTCACAACTGCCTGGATTGAAAAGGTAAAGGGACCTGGGGCAGGGGCGTCTCTGGGTCAGGTAATCATCTGCTTCTCTAATCTCTAGCATTAGGCAAGGACCAGTGCTCACCAACAGCACAAATGCAAATTATTTTCACACACTGCTAGGCTCACCTCAAAACTTCCTCATAGTCAATGTGGAGGTTTGTTGGATTTTATTCCACATTTAAATAATTATGAAAATAACTTACGTCCCATGTTTGGTAATAACACACTCAAATATGTGTGAAAATATTACCATAAAACTTTGAAAACTATCTAATATAAATAAGGGAATATAATATTGTATTAGAAATGTATTATGGAATGTATATTTAAAATACCCAGGACACCTATGTATAGTGATGATATACAAAATACCTCAATTGCCAACATGAAGTCCTTTGAGGATGTACAGATATCATATGGAAAATTCATTAAGGACATATTCTTGTGAGTATACCAATTTTGAAACATACCAACTTGACAGGACATCATTTTAAATAAATATTATTAAAAACACAAAATGGGGCAAAATAAAATATTCTCCAACCACAACTGAATAAAAAGCCATTTAGTAAGAATGCAGACCACAGGAACTATGCCCTTGTTAGAACAGACAACTAGGCTCTAGCAGCATACCTGGAGGCAGCCAGAAGGAGGCTGCAGCTGGCTCAGGGGCTCGGGGGCAGCTCGGAGTCTCCTCACACAACTCACTGGAGGCAAGACCACACCAGCCAGGATCAAGATGCGGGAGATGAGGCTAGAAACCTCTGACCAAATTAGGAAGAGAAAGTGGGAGCCACAACTTCCGGCCCCACCTAATGATGTTAACAACGATGGAGACAGAGCCCCCTCGCAGGCGCACTGTGCCTTGTGTTCCCTTTCCCTGGAAGCTCAGCTGCTCTCACAGAGGCTCCAATCAACCTTCCTGCTCCTGTTCCTCATCTGCTCTGCTGCCTATCTGCCCCTGAATTCTTCCTGAGGACAAGAACAAGAGCCCCCAGGACCATCTTTAGGATGAAAGGAGACTCCACAGCCTGCATCTCCTCAGTTCACCAGGCAACCCTGGAAAGATGTGAAGGAAATTACCTGAAAGAAAAGTAAGTATGCATTAGTATTAGTGAAAAATTATTGAATGCAAAAATTAAAATTGAAGAACAATCAAGTGAGCATATTAGAGTAGTTCAAATTTAGAATAAAAATGTACACAGTGCAAAAGCTTTGTTAAGAAGTCCCCATAGGGGAGGGAGAAGAAGATGGCGGAAGGCCAGGTGACCGCATTTCGGGGAGTTCCCTGAAATGAGCTCAATTCCAGAAAAAAAACACTACGGGACCACTGTGAGCACCCATGAAATCAGCCTGAAATGTGATATTTCGTGCTTCTGGATCACCTCGGGAGACAAAGACCATCGGCAAAAAGGTAGAAACAAGTGAGAGTGACCAGAGGCTTACCCCCAGAGACAGGGGTGTAGGGGAGGAAGCCCGCAGAGCTGAACCATTGAAAACAAATACCCCAGCATGAAAGTGCTCTGTGCTCGGGGAATAATAGCAGATTACGGTCTGATTCAGGGCGAGACAGAACCGGGAACGCAGCAGAGCCGGTGGTGTGGAGTCTGTTTTTTCGCCGCAGCAGCAGGGAGACGGGGACCCGCAGGGACAGAGAGTGCCCTGTGAGGGGAAAAGGAATGCAGCCAAACCAGCAGCAAGGAGTCTGTTTTTCCGCCGCGGCAGCAGGGAGAAGGGGATCTGCAGGGAGAGGAAGTGCCCCGCGGCTCGAGGGAACTTAGAGGGGCCGGGGTGTGGAGTCTATCCACTGCTTAAGCCAGAGGAGCAGGGTTTTGCAGAGTGCCCTGTGTAGTGTAAAGGATCTCAGCGAAAACAGCAGGTGTGGAGTCTATTTTTCCGCTGCTTTCTCTTTTTTCTTTTTTTCTTTCTTTTTTCCCCTTTCCTCCGCTGCTTTTCTCTCCCGCTTCTCTCCACCTTGTGGACTAGGCACGAACCCCCCAGGGAAGGCGATTTTGCAGACTTCCGCGGGTCCCTTGGCACAGACAAGGTCGCATGATCCAGAATCAGTTGTGGTTTCGAGGTGCAGGAGTGAAGTGACAAGTGGGGCTTGGGCAGAAATCAGTCCAGCATCTGCGCCTGCCCAACTATGACAGGCTACCAACCGGGAGGCGGGAAAGAGCCTCTCTCTGTGTAGAGGCTCTCTTTGGGAGGGAGGTCTGGGCGTAGACATCTTGCTCTGACCTGACTTCCTCAGCAGCTGAAAAAGGATGTAAAAGAACAATGCTCCCCAATCAGAGAACTGTAACCTGACAACCTGGTTACCATTGAGACCAGTCTCTAGCAAGGGGGCAGAGAGACGCAGCCTAGGTAGAAGGGACTGAAAACAGCGCAGCAGACCCCGCATCCAGAAAGCAAGCCAGAAGCTGATGAGGACAACACTCAAACTGTAAAACCCCAACATTGGGGGGAAAGGCAATTTATTAAACTCTTGGTACTGACTACAAGTACCAAAAGCCCTACAATTTATTGATACAGTTTTACACCTTATTTGCTTTTTAAACTTTTTTCTATTTTTACTTTTAAAGCTTCCATTTTAAACTTAAAAATGCATTCTCACGGTTTTTCTTTCAATTTTTAACCCCCTTTTTATCACAATGTGATACTCAATACAACACCCCATAACATTTTTTTTACCTTGACATTTTTTTCAAACACATTCCTGTATTTTCTGCTATTGTTGTTGCCTCTTGTTTCCCTGTTTGTTTTCTCTGTTTTTCCCTTCCTTCTCTCTTCTTTCCATTATTCTCTCTTTTACATATACATGTAGTTATAAGCTTCAAGTTAATCCCACATCCCTATTCAATACTACCCCTATATACAACCAGTTCTAATCTCCCTATGTCTTTAGAAAGTGGGCTCCTCCAACAACAATAACAAGACAAACTCGAGAGCATCTGAAACACATTCCTTGCCCACAAGGAGTGTCTGCCCTCACCTTCCCACTCTAGTCTGTCAGTGTTTCTGTGTAATTGTCTTTGCTTTTGTATTATACAAATACTGGTCTTGGGGGTCATATAGGTTGGGCTTCACTTTTTGATCTCTTCATTTACCCTTGATAGCCCTTTTCTTTACCCTGTAACAGTTTTGTACCATATAAATCCTACCACTGGGCCCCACTCTGGCAGGGGTTTCTTTTCTTGCTTCTCTCTTCCGTTTTCTTTTTTCTTTCTCCTCCCTTTTCGGAGGGGAATTCTGGTTGCTCCAAAACCTTCCAGTGACCAATCCACCCATATAGTGGCTGATATATTTAGCTAAACACCCCTTCAACCACTCCTCGCCACAATGACTCGGAAGAGGAGCATCCAACAGAAGAAGAACCCCAAGACTGCAACCTTGATCACAGAATTACTGGAAATGAACATAACAATATGACAGAAATGGAATTCAGGGCAGCAATCGTCCAAGCAATGGCTAGTTTAGAAAAGAACATTAGTCTCAAAGTGGAAGCCATAGTAACAGAAGTGAAAGCTGAGGTTAGAAAGGTTATAGATGAGATGCAATCTAATTTAAATATGCTAACAGCCAGAGTAAGTGAAGCTGAAGATCGTATCAGTGATTTAGAAGACACATGGATTAAGAAGGAGGAGCAGAGAAGTCTTGGAGCAAACAGCTAAAATCCCATGAAAACAGAATAAGGGAAATAAATGATGCCATGAAATGCTCCAATATCAGAATTATTGGAATCCCCAAAGGAGTTGAGAGAGAGAGAAGCCTAGAAGATATTGTCGAACAAATCATGGATGAAAATTTCCCAAATCTGGGGAATGAAACAGATGTTCATGTCCTAGAAGCAGAGAGGACACCCCCCAAGATCAATGAGGCCAGAAAAACCTCCAGGCACGTAATAGTGAAATTCACAAATCATAAAACCAAAGAATATGTCTTAAGGGCAAGTAGGGAAAAGTGATCCCTTACCTATAGAGGGAGGACCATCAGAATAACGTCAGACCTTTCCACAGAAACCTGGCAAGCCAAAAAGGGCTGGCAAGACATATTCAGGAAGTTACATGACAAAAATATGCAACCAAGGATAATGTATTCAGCAAGGTTGACTTTCAAAATGGAAGGAGAAATAAAGAGCTTCCAGGACCGCCAAGATCTAAAAGATTATGCAACCACCAAGCCAGCACTACAAGAAATACTAAGAGGGGTTCTATAGAGGAGAAACGAACCCAAGAGTGACACAAAACAGAAATTTACAGAGGTAATCTATAGAAACATGAACTCCACAGGCAACATGATGTCAATACAAACGTATCTATCAATAATCACTCTCAATGTGAATGGCCTAAATGCTCCAATAAAAAGACACAGGGTTGCAGACTGGATAAAATGACAGGACCCATCCATATGCTGTCTACGAGAGACTCATCTTGAATCTAAAGACACTTACAGATTGAAAGTGAGGGAATGGAAGACTATCTTTCATGCCAATGGACCCCAAAAGAAAGCCGGGGTAGCGATTCTCATATCAGACAAATTGGATTTTAGTCTAAAGACTGTAGTCAGAGACACAGAAGGACACTACATCATTCTTAAAGGGTCTATACATCAAGAAGATCTAACAATTGTAAATATTTATGCCCCCAACATCGGAGCAGCCAACTACATAAGCCAACTGTTAAACAAAATAAAAAATCATACTGATGCGAATATATTAATTGTAGGAGATCTTAACACACCACTCTCAGCAATGGACAGATCATCTAAACAGAAAATCAACAAAGAAACAAGAGCCTTGAATGACACATTGGACCAGATGGATCTCAGATATATTCAGGACATTTCATCCTAAAACAGCAGAATACTCATTCTTCTCGAGTGCACATGGAACTTTCTCCAGAATAGACCACATACTAGGTCACAAATCAGGGCTCAACCGATACCAGAAGATTGAGATTATTCCCTGCGTATTCTCTGACCACAATGCCATGAAACTGGAACTCAACCACCATAAAAAGTTCAGGAGAAAATCAAACACTTGGAAGCGAAAGACAATCTTGCTCAAGAATATGTGGATCAACCAAGAAATCAAAGAAGAACTGAAACAGTTCATGGAAACCAATGAGAATGAAGATACATCGATCCAAAACCTATGGGATACAGCAAAGGCAGTCCTAAGGGGGAAATTTATAGCCATCCAAGCCTCACTCAAAAAAATTGAAAAATCCCGAATACATCAACTCTCATCAACATCACCTTAAAGAACCGAAAAATCAACAAAAAATTAAACCAACCCTCCACACAAGACAGGAAATAATAAGGATTAGAGCAGAGATGAATGAATCAGAAACTAGAGATACAGTAGAATGCATCAATGAAACTAGAAGCTGGTTCTTTGAAATAATCAATAAGATCAATAAACCATTGGCCAAACTAATCCAAAAGAAAAGGGAGAAGACTCAAATTAATAAAATTATGAATAAAAGGGGAGATATCATGACTAACACCAAGGAAATAGAAACATCATCAGAAATTACTATCAACAATTATATGCCAATATGTTTAACAACCTAGAAGAGATGGATACATTCCTAGAAACCTATAAACTACCAAGACTGAAACAGGAAGATATTGACAATTTGAATAGACCTATATCTAGTAAAGAGATTGAAGCAGTGACCAAAAACCTCCCAAAAAACAAGAGCCCAGTACCAGACAGATTCCCTGGGGAATTCTACCAAACATTCAAAGAAGAAATAACACCTATTCTCCTGAAGCTCTTTCAAAAAATAGAAACAGAAGGAAAACTTCCAGACTCTTTCTATGAAGCCAGCATTACTCTAATCCCCAAACCAGGCAAAGACCCCATCAAAAAGGAGAACTTCAGACCAATATCTCTGATGAATATGGATGCCAAGATTCTTTTTTTTTTTTTAAATATTTTATGTATTTGACAGAGAGAAACACAGCCAGAGAGGGAACACAAGCAGGGGGAGTGAGAGAGGGAGAAGTAGGCTTCCCGCCAAGCAGGGAGCCCAATGTGGGACTCGATCCCTGTTCTCCGGGTTCATGACCTGAGCTGAAGGCAGTTGCTTAACCAACTGAGCCACCCAGGCGCCCCGGATGCCAAGATTCTTAACAAGATCATTGCTAACAGGATCCAACAATACGTTAAAAAGATTATCCACCATGACCAGGTGGGATTTATTCCAGGAATGCAAGGGTGGCTCAACACTCACAAATCAATCAACATGATAGAACAAATCAATAAGAGAAGAGAGAAAAACCACATGGTACTCTCAATTGATGCAGAAAAGGCTTTTGACAAAATACAACATCCGTTCCTGATTAAAACTCTTCAAAGTATAGGGATAGAGGGAACATTCCTCAACCTCACAAAATCTATCTATGAAAAACCACAGCAAATATCATTCTCAATGGGGAAAAACTGACAGCCTTTCCTCTGAGATCAGGAACAAGGCAAGAATGCCTACTCTCACCACTACTGTTCAACATAGTGTTAGAAGTCCTAGCAACAGCAATCAGACAACAGAAAGAAATAAAAGGTATTCATCTTGGCAAAGAAGAAGTCAAACTCTCTCTCTTTGCAGATGACATGATACTCTATGTGGAAAACCCAAAGACTCTACCCCCCAAACTACTAGAACTCATACAACAGTTCAGTAATGTGGCAGGATACAAAATCAATACAGAGAAATCAGTTGCGTTCTTATACACTAACAATGAAAATATAGAAAGGGAACTCAGAGAATCAATTCCATTTACTATAGCACCAAAAACCATAAGATACTTAGGAATAATCCTAACCAAAGAAGTTAAAGATCTATACTCGAAGAACCACAGAACACTCATGAAAGAAATTGAAGAAGAAACAAAAGATGGAAGAGCATCCCATGCTCATGGATCGGAAGAATAAACATTGTTAAATGTCTATACTGCCCAGAGCAATCTACACTTTCAATGCCATTCCAATCATAATTCCACCAACAGTTTTCAAAGCATTGGAACAAACAATCCTAAAATTTATATGGAACCGAAAAAGACCCCGAATCGCTAAGGAATTGTTGAAGAAGAAAAACAAAGCTGGGGGCATCACGTTACCCGACTTCAGGCTTTATTACAAAGCTGTGATCACCAAGACAGCATGGTACTGGCACAAAAACAGACAAATAGACCAATGGAACAGAGTAGAGAGTCCACATATGGACCCACAAATCTATGGTTAAATTATCTTCAACAAAGCAGGAAAAAATATCCAGTGGGAAAAAGACAGTCTCTTCAGTAAATGGTGCTGGGAAAATTGGATAGCTACATATAGAAGAATGAAGCTAGACCATTCTCTTACACCACACACAAAGACAAACTCGGAATGGATGAAAGACCTCAACATAAGGCAGGAATCCATGAAAATCCTAGAAGAGAACATAGGCAGTAACCTCTTTGATATCAGCCACAGCAACTTCTTTCAAGACATGTCTCCAAAGGCAAAGGAGACAAAAGCAAATATGAACTTTTGGGTCTTCATCAAAACAAAAAGCTTCTGCACAGCAAAGGAAACAGTCAACAAAACAAAGAGGCAACCCACGGAATGGGAGAGAATATTTGCCAATGACACTACAGACAAAGGGCTGGTATCCAAGATCTATAAAGAGCTACTCAAACTCAACATCCAAAAAGAAGATGAACACATCAAAAAATGGGCAGGAGCCATGAAGAGGCACTTCTCCATAGAAGATATACAAATGACTAATAGACACATGAAAAAATGTTCATCACCATTAGCTATCAGGGAAATTCAAATCAAAACCACACTGAGATACCACATAACACCAGTCAGAATGGCCAAAATTAACAAGACAGGAAACAAGTGTTGGAGAGGCTGTGGAGAAAGGGGAACCCTCTTACACTGTTGGTGGGAATGCAAGTTGGTGCAGCTACTTTGGAAAAGAGTGTGGAGATTCCTTAAAAAATTAAAAGTAGAGCTACCCTATGACCCTGCAATTGCACTACTGGGTATTTACCCCAAAGATATAGATGTAGTGAAAAGAAGGGCCATATGTACCCTAATGTTCATCACAGCAATGGCCACAATCACCAAACTGTGGAAAGAGCCAAGGTGCCCATCAACAGATGAATGGATAAAGAAGACGTGGTACATATATACAATGGCATACTACATCTCCATCAGAAAGGATGAATATCCAACTTTTGTAGCAACATGGACTGGATTGGAAGAGATTATGCTGAGTGAAATAAGCCAAGAAGAGAAAGTCAAGTATCACATGGTTTCACTTACATGCGGTGCATGAGGGGTAACCTGGAGGACAGTGGGAGAAGGAAAGTAAATGGGATGTAGGGTAATTCAGGGAAAGAAACGAAACATGAGAGAATTTGGACTCAGAAACAAACTGAGGGTCTTGGAGAGAAGAGGGTGGGGGGATGGGAGAGCCTGGTGGTGGGTACTGACGGCACATATTGCATATGGAGCACTGGGTGTGGGGCATAAACAATGAATCTTGTAACACTAAAAAAAATTAAATTAAATTTTTTTTAAAAGTCCCCATAGGAGGGGCACCTGGGTGGTTCAGTTGATTAAGCGACTGCCTTTAGCTCAGGTCATGATCCCGGAGACCCAGGATTGAGTCCCACATCGGGCTCCCTGCTTGGCTGGAAGTCTGCTTCTCCCTCTCTCACTCCCCCTGCTTGTGTTCCCTCTCTGGCTGTGTTTCTCTCTGCCAAATAAATAAAATCTTTAAAAAAAAAGTCCCCATAGGAAAAACCACAGAGGTAAGGTCATTGTACAGCCGCCACTCTGAACCAAACCTCTCCCATGTTATGGGGGACAGTGGGCTCAAAGACCAAGACCCTTAAAAGATTGCTAAGAATGAAAGTCTTCATTTTACAAATAGCACAAGGTTATGGATGGTGCTGTTTCCATCACTATTGTGAAATGATACTGTTCTCTCGTGGCTTCTAGGTCCCAGGCAAGTGAGTATGCCTCCAACTAGTAATGGGCATGTGTAAGAAACTGAGTTACACCTGTGCAAGTGTGGAAGGAACACAGCTGCCTTATGTGCTCAGTGTTCTTATGTAATACTAGATAAAATACTTATGTAAAACAAAGTTCTTGATTCACTTTTATACATAATCAGATAAACAAAGAAAAAAAACATTTATTTTTTAATATTTTGCTTATTTATTTACCTGAGAGAGAGAGAGAGCAGGGGAAGAAGCAGAGGGATAGGGACAAGCAGATTCTGCGCTGAGCACAGAGCCGGACATGGTGGGGCTCCATCCCTGGACCCCGAGACCATGACCTGAGCTGAAATCAAGAGTCAGTGTCCCAACCAAGTGAGCCAGCTGGGAGCTGCGTAGAAAGGTGGACTGAGTAACATCTCACCTTGACTGTGATCATCCCCTCCATCTATTCTATCCAAAAGATGTCTCTCAGTTGTTTTCTGTATCAGCTGTGAGAATTCCATATGAACATTGACAAATGTTCCTTCTAGGTGACAAATTTATCCCCTCAGCCCCACCTCATCTCACGAAGTCTCCTCATTTTATCTGGTGTTTGAGTCATCCGTATGAGCAAATCACCAACAACTGAAGAACTCAGCTCGTAATCACTACCATGGAAGTTCCTTGTTCACATGAAAGCAGGGATTTTGGGGACTCTTGATCTCAGCTCAGGTCATGATGTCAGGTCATGACTTCAGGGTGGGATCCAGCCTGGCCTCGGGCTCCCTGCTCATTGAGGAGTCTGTTTGAGATTCTCTCTCTCCCTCCATCCTCCTCCTGCACTCTCTCTCTTATATGGTGACTAACATAATAAAGTCATAAATAAATAATTAATAAATAAATAATAAACAAATAAATAAATAAATAAATAAATAAAAGTTAGAATTCACCTGTTGGGGGTAAAAATTGTATATATATATATTTACATTTAAAAAATAAATAAATCTTTTAGGGGCGCCTGGGTGGCTCAGTTGGTTAAGCGACTGCTTTCGGCCCAGGTCATGATCCTGGAGACCTGGGATCGAGTCCCACATCGGGATTCCTGCTCGGCGGGATGCCTGCTTCTCCCTCTCTCAGTCCCTCTGCTTGTGTTCCCTCTCTAGCTCTGTTTCTCTCTGTCAAATAAATAAATAAAATCTTTAAATAAATAAATAAATAAATAAATAAATAAATCTTTTAAATAAGCAAATTAACTATATATTAGTTAGTCTGTAGATTCAATATCCTTGGATTATTTTAAAGAGTATAATTTAGTACATTTTGTGGAATTAGAAGAAATCTTTCTACTAAAAATAATACAATATTCTAAATGTTCTTAGATATTAATGAAATGCTAAAACATTTTATTCGTTCATTTATTTTTAGTAAACAATTAATTTCATGATCAAGCCACCCAATAATGAAATTCTTTGATACAACATTTGTTACCATTGTTTAAATCCTAATCCTTGAAAATATCTATCAAGGAATATTTAGTCAAAATGTGTTAATGGGTTAAAAGCTTGTTAATGGTGTTAAAAAAAATTGGAACTATTGTTTTTGACTGTGAGGGACCTAGTTAAGCAAATAGAGAGAGAGATGCTTACAACCAAAAGAACACATGCAGATTTGTTGCCATGCTCATAATTGGAAGATATTTTTTCTATTTTATGTTTTTCCATTTTAGCTAAAAGAGTTTTTATCCAGTACTCCTAGTTCAATAGCTCTGCAGTGTCTTGCTCTTCTTAGTTTTATATTTCTCTGTCTGTCCTACTCATCACAGAATTTCATTTGATTTTTATTAGTCTGATATTTCTTTCTAATGATCAATAGTGAATATATAGTTTCTCAGGATTCACATACAAAATTCAGCTATATTTATAATGGTTCCAAGCTTTAATACTTGTACTAAGTATATAAGTGTTAGGAAATATATAGCATTCTTGTATAAGTTCAAAATAAATGACCCTTCTGTTAAACTTTACACATGAGCATGCTAAACTCAATTCTCAAATTAGTAATTAAAATCTTAGAAGGACAAACAATTATTACACAGTGAACCTTTATTTGTCATTTCTAGAACCAACTGATGTGATTTTCTGCATGAATATTGGATGAATTAGTTTTTAAATTTGCATTCATACTAATAACACATTGATAGTTAACTGTGTGCATAACTATCATTCCCACTGGACTGAGGCATCCTCAGAGTGAAGGAGATTCTCTTATTGATTACTGAATCCCGTGCAACAGTTACAAGTTTAACAATACTCTTTAAACAATCTTGGAACACTGAAAAAATTTTAAAAAATGTAAAAAAAAATGATTCTTGGATCAGTATCTTTCACCATCTTTGTAATCAATCAAAGGATTTGAATTTGAGAGAAAGAGGTTTTTCCCATTGATCATTGCCAGAGAGATGGTTTCTGTTTCCAGGAAACCTGCTCAATTCCTACTTCTCAAGCATCCTCCACAGCTCACTCATCTCTCCCCTTCTGTCCACACCATGGGTCTATCCAGGCTGCATGCTTTGCCAAGAAGGATGGTTCCCCCTAAAAGAATAAAGTGCTCATCACTCTGGAACCACACATGGGGTGTCTGGAGAGCGACACACGCTCCTGCAGGAGAATGGCTCCCACCGACGTTCTGGTCATGCTTTCCTTCAAAAGCCAGGTCTGGATATAAGTCTCTAAATTTTCATATATTCAGATCAGGCCTGCTCTGAAAAAAAATCTCATCACATGGGTGCGATTTACATATTCATTTATTCATTCTCTCATTCACTTATTCACTGAAGTTTTCTTTCTGAATCAAATCTGAACTAAAATGCTACTGGCCTCCCATAGTGGAGAAACACATTTTCTAATTTAAAAATCCCCAGTAGGGAACCACAGAGGATTTTTAGGACAGTGAACGTTTGTACATTTTCACAGTATCTACATGTTATTATACATTTGCCAAAACCCATAGAATGTATGATACAAAGAGTGAAACCTAATGTAAATATGGACTTTGGGTGATAATGATGTGTGCATATAACTTCATTGATTGTAACAAATGTACCATTCACTGTAGGATGTTGAGAGTGTTGCAGGATTTCTGTGCCTTTAGTGGCCGCAGTTCCTGGTCATGCTACTTGGAACAATGAAGAGGTAGACCACACAGAGTGATTGGCAGAAAAGTAGCATTTACTGAGCGAGAGTATAAAGCTCCCAGGGAGGGGGACCCAAGTGGGTTGCCCTCAGAGTTTCTAAGATTAGGGGTCTTTCTGAGCTCTTTTGTTGACCTTCCCAAACAATCAGTGTGTGCTTAGTTGGGTCAGTCTGATCTGTATACCTATTAAGCTCATGTCCACGTGCTGATGGACTTTTTTTTCTATGACATCTGGGGGCTTATGTCTTAACCACCCCACAGCATAATGGTGACAGATGCTCTGTAGTTCATTGTCTTATTTTAGGATATTTTGCAGAAGTCATTTCTGCAAAGGCTGCAAAGCAGGATGGTCAGTATGTCCTGTCTGAGTTGCAGAACGGGATGTCAGGGCTGTTTGATCTTCGCTCTGCTCACTCCATATTTCCTTCTTGGGGACCCTGGCCCTGACCACCTGACTGTCCAAGTAACTCCCAACAAAATCATGAAATGTTGGGCCTGTGTAGGGGCCAAGGGCTCTGTACTTTCTGCTCAATTCTACTGTAAATATAATCTCTAAAAATAGAATCCATTAAAAAGAAATTGGCCCTGTCCCAAGAGGACAGCAAGGCCATATGGGGTCTGACGGTTATGACCATGCAAACCTCCGCAGCTGGGTCCTCTTTCTAGGCACTGCCAGCCCAGCCCCATCCAACAGGCCAGGAGGATCTGACAACAGAGGTAAATGCAGGGGTGAACTGCAAAAGCACGTACCTTGCTGACTGGCATCCCGGCTTTTGGGATGGGTCCTAGGTCAGGGCACGCAGATGCCCCCACAGGTGGGACTTCTGGGGGACATTCCTGGCCATGGGGGTCCATCCCACTCCTAGACAGAGCTGCTAATGCCCTGAAGCCAGACCTTGGAGTCTCTGGGGTCCACCCCAGGCCCACCAGGCAGCGCAGGGTGGGAGACACCTGGCAATTGGGATTGCCGGACAGGCCCTGAGCCCCACAAAGACTTCAATGCCATGTGGGGCCTGCCTGTTACCACCTTGAAGGTCCGCATCAATAACATATTGCAGGAACCAGAGGATGGCCTGGGTCCCCAGACTGTCCTGGTCTGGCCGTGCAGTGATACAGCAGCCACAGGTTGGTGGGGACCCACAGGCTGCTAAGGTCCATCCTGCCTCAAAACAGAGCTTTAAGTCCCCTGAGAACAACTTAGCCTCGACTCCAGGCAGGGCAGAGGAAGCTGTCTTCTGCAAAGGGCCTCCCTATCTTCCCAGCACAGAGCCACATTCGGTCTGGTTCAAAGGACCTTCCCTGCTATGCACATACATACAAGCCACTATTGTACAGGTCATTTCCATCTTTTTGTATTACTCTAACCCAGACATCCCTAGAACAGGACTACTACTGTTAGTAGGTGCGTGGGGACACATGGGTTGCTACTAAAACAGGAATGGATATGGCATGAGAATAATTGTCAAAACCACAAATATGGTTTACAACATTTTTTAAAAGATTTTATTTATTTATTTGACAGAGAGAAACACAGCTAGAGAGGGAACACAAGCAGAGTGACTGAGAGAGGGAGAAGCAGGCTTCCCGCCGAGCAGGAATCCTGATGTGGGACTTGATCCCGGGTCTCCAGGATGATGATCTGAGCCGAAAGCAGCCGATTAACCAACTGAGCCACCCAGGCGCCCCTGTTTACTACATTTTTTATAGATGTGATGGGTAGTGGCCCTAAAGACAGGCATGGTTATTGTCTTCATTTAAAAACATCTGTACAATTTTACTGAGACCAAACACTTGGCCCAATATCATACAGGGAATAAGAGGAGGAAGAAAAGGAATCGAACCAAGCCTATCTGATGTTGAATCTGCTTCTTTTAGCCTCCATTGATTCAGTATTTATGAAGAATCTGCTCTGTCCCTGACCAATTTCTAGGACATGTCTGTGAACAAGATAGACATGAACCCAGACTGCATGGAGGGCCTATTTTGAGGAGATGTGATAGGAATCAAGCCAAAAGAAAACCACACTTCTAGAGAAGGATGATAGATACAGATAATGTATGCATAAATCATGTAAATATATGTATATATATATTTAAAACACCTTTTAAAAAAATAAATATCAGAGATGAACAGAGATTTCGTAGAAAGTTACTAGAAGGTGCGTCTGGGGAATTTACATTTTAAAAAGAGACAAGAATGTCAAAGAAACAGCCTTCTGAGGAAGAATGTCCCAGGGCACAATTGCTAGTGTAGAAAGGAACTTGGGGTGCCTAAGCAAGCAAGATAAGGACACCATGGAACAAGTGAGGAGAAGAAGGGAGGGGCTGGGTCAAGAAGTCTGGATTTTATTCTAAATGCAATGGGAAGATGCCACTCATGGTTTGAAGCAGGAAAATGGCATTCCAGATATCATCTCATTGACAGATTGATTGAAGGGAGGCACACGGGGAGACAGTCTGGTCAGGAACTGAGTAGGCTGCTCCATGGCAGAAATGATGGTGGCTTGGACTAAGATGCTGATGGTATGGACAGAATTAGAACTCTAAATTCCGGATGGGGAAATAGAGATACAGAGTTTATGGTCCTGGATCCCTACTAAATGAACACCCTAAAAATCACTATGGTGTCCAACAGCACCGTCATCTTCCACAAAGTAATTCCACTTTAGTGGACTCAGCAAAGAGTTAATGTCCTGTTGAATCTTGGTTTGAGGGAGTATAGAGTCTGTGGGGGAATCGCTCCTACAGGTCAGCACCATGATGCTAATTTGCCGAGTTCATCGATGATGGCATACTAGCATGCTAGAAATAAAATTAAAGTGGACCAAAACCTTAGAAACCATAATCATCTTAAACACATATTTTTATTTTTCCCCTGCATTTTATTGCATGATTTTAAATATGAGTAAGACTCTGAAACCAAATTAACCTTCTTTAATAATTGCCTAAGTACATTTTGTAATATATGAGAACTCTGTAAATATCATTAAATGATACTTAGTAAAGAACTAATAAGGAATACTGGATCCTTATTCCTAAATGCTTACAGAAGTCCCTTTTTCCTTTATAGGCTCTTAATGAAGTTGAAGCAAAGTGGTTGCTGACAATGTGAAAAATTGTTAGTATGATTTTAGAATTTAAACCAAGACACTAAATGGTTTTATAATTCTCAGGAAAAAATGCACTCAAAGATAGAGTTCCTATCATCCTACTTAATAGGAATATCACAAAACTACTTGTACATAATAGGATTAGTGAGATCCTCTAAAATTACAATGGAAGTTGAAGATTTCTGCATTCTTCTTTCACTATCAAGACAGTAAAGTGAGGTCAATGTTTACTCTCACCACATCCAAACTACATGTAGAGTTTCCATCTTTTTATATTTAAAAGTGTATTTACTAAAATGTCCTTAAGACCTTTGTATTCATTCTGCTTCCCCTGTTCTTTATTTTATAGATCATCTGTGGTTCTCTTCCCTGCTTGCTTGACCTTGTGATCTGGGTAAGTGATTGATACACATGTATTACTAATACACATTTTGTGGCTTTGTGTTTCTGTTCTATTTCTTCTGAAACTGGTATATGTCTGAAATTGAGAAATGTTGAGCTGATAAAGACTTAAATGTTTATTTGTCTGTTTCTCATGACATTTTAATACCTCTTAGAGGGAGGAAAATAATTTACCCTCTACCATTCTAAGTTCTTGGCTGAGACCACACACCCCTCTCCCCCCACAATAAAAGACAGAACAGGAGGGGGCGCCTGGGTGGCTCAGTGGGTTAAAGGCTCTGCCTTCGGCTCAGGTCATGATCTCAGGGTCCTGGGATCGAGGCCCGCGTCGGGCTCTCTGCTTGACAGGGAGCCTGCTTCCTCCTCTCTCTGCCTGCCTCTCTGCCTACTTGTGATCTCCCTCTCTGTCAAATAAATAAATAAAATCTTAAAAAAAAATACAGAACAGGAGGGAAAAAGTGTAATAACAAATATACCTCCTGTATACATGGGAGAAACCCCGGAAAATGGAGTAACTCCAAAAACTGGTCCAAGCCATCACCTTCAATGCCATCTGTAGCTAAAGACAAAAGAGAAATTTTAGGGGAATCAGGACCCAGTTATGGGAGGTGACCAGGAAAAATGCATTAAATTAGCAAATTAGCATATAGTTGCTATGCATGCAGATTTAACTCACTGTCTTCTCCATTGTTAAGTGTCTCCAAAAACTGAGTCATCCTCTTCTTCCTGGTACAGACAAAAAAAAAAAAAAAAAAAAAGACACCCTTACAAGTGGATGTTTCCCTTCTAAATGTAAATATATCTTAGCTTCGTTTTCAGATCTTCTTCAGTGTCTGCTATTTTTTAAAAATAATCAGCTTAATATAATCCTTATAGCAAAAAAAGTACGTATTTTTGGAGTGGTGAATCCCTTCACTTTAAAATCTTAATCAACAGAAAGTAGAGTTCTAAGGAAAGAATGTCCAACATTCTGTGATGGGTAGGAGAAGACACAAGAAATGTTTTACTTTTTTTAATGTGACAAGTAAAAAATTTAAAATCACATACATGGTTTACATTTATGGCTCTGTATTATTTCTACAGGGCAGCATTACTCTAGAAGATCAATCCCTCCCTCATAAGTCCCCCTTACTCAGACCAAACAACCCCAGATCCTTCAGCGTTGTCAGCAGTCTGGTTGACTGCTTGAATGCCTGGCTCTCATCTGTGCATATTTCAGCTTGCTGAAATTTCAAATAAAGCATGTGTCTAAGATCAAATCACTAGGGCGCCTGAGATTTCTTTGACTTGGATGGAGAACTACTTGGATTAACAGAGATTTATATCACATCCTATTTTAGCAGGAGATTCTTTTCATATAAATAGCTCTTAAAGCAAATCATTCCCCAGATTATTTACATTTTATTCAGTGTGTGTGTGTGTGTGTGTGTGTGTGTGTGTGTATACATCTTCTCAGAACCTATTAGAAGTACTTAAGCACCCCTTAGTGATGAATCATTAAATGACACTATTATCTTTTGCTGTCTATAAATGCAAAAATGCACATACCTTCTATTCTGTGACTCTACCCACATTATACGTCAGTAGTTCTCAGACAATGACCCTTGCTACAGCATGTAGTGTAAAGTCTTCTTAGGTATGGCACCAAAGACGTTCCTCACTAGAAGTATATTTTTGCAACAAATAGGTGAAAAACAGCTCTCTGTGCCTGTGTGTCCTATGAGGCACCGAGCTAAGAAGGTAGAAGAGATAAAGCATGTACCCAGGTACATCTAGCTCCCAGAGGTGAGTAAGGGGCAATATCGAGCCGGCACCAGTGATCCAGAACACACAAGACTGTCGCCTCATGTGTACATACGAAGTAGAAAAGCAGCTAGGCATCCAACAGTTTCATCTTAACCAGTCTGTGCAATGAGGAACTGGGTGGGGGGGGAGTGACCAGTGAAAAGTCCAATAACTAAGGTTGTCATTTGATTATTTCAATTACACCATCAAGAATTCTAGATTTGAGGGGCGCCTGGGTGGCTCAGTTGGTTAAGCCACTGCCTTCGGCTCAGGTCATGATCCCGGAGTTCTGGGGTTGAGTCCCATATTGGGCTCCCAGCTCCATGGGGAGTCTGTTCCTCCCTCTGACCTTCTCCCCTCTCATGTTCTCTCTCACTCACTCTCTCTCTCAAATAAATAAATAAAAACCTTAAAAAAAAAATTCTAGATTTGAAAGTGTGCCACAAGTATAAGAACCCGGAGATGTTGCAGATTAAAGTTTCAAAGCTCAGACCCAGAGGACCCAAGAGAACCTCTTTCAGAATGACAATGAACTTCAGCTGCTCTACAGCTGAAAATCAACCCAGCCATTGTGGCATAAACAGATCTACATGTTACCATCTTGCCTGTCATTGTACAAACATCAAAATAAATCTATAGTCTTCCTCTCTTCTACCAATCTATAACACTGTCTTCATGGAACCAGGTCTAACTTCCCCCATTTTTAATAATTCAGTGTTCACTTTTCATGGTTCTTTGTTGCCTTTGAAAGTGTTCACAAATGATTTAAAGACCAGTTTAATGTCTAGGTCAACATCAATCTTATGAGCTTTAGTTTCTGGGATCCAAATTTTCCTTTTTTGAAAATTGAAATATTTGTCCACTTTCAGGCTCTTGGTAGATTTCCAAAAGTGTGGTATCGACCAAACCATTTAGATTCTCTTAAACGTTAAGGATATTTTCCTGCTTTAGTTAGTAGATAAGATCATTTCCTCTGTTTGCTTATCTAGTGTTCGACAGAATCATAGGGATGACGTTTTGAATCACAGAAGTAAAAGGAGTGTTAAGATATGTTGCTCTTACTTTACAAATGACAAAACTGAAACTCACAGAGTAACCATTTGAACTGCTTAGGGTGACCTCCCAGGAAGGGGATGGAGCTCAACGTGTAGACCCATCACCACAAGTTATATGTTATTTTTTCCTTATTTTTGTTTGTTGGAATGGTTTATGTGTTTATTTGGAAAGACTTCATAAGTATGTGTATCATTCCTATTTTCCGATAGATTCTGAAAATCAAACACAGTTGAGTAAAGGATAATTTAAAATTTTCTATCAGGTAATCAATCATAGGCAGACAAGTGCTGTTACAATAAATGGTTGCTAACAAAGACACCTCTACTTCCAGTAAAGAAAATTGTTACCAAACTTTTTCAGTGTCAAAGTTGTTGATAAAATATTTGTTGAATTTTCCTGTTTTTTAAAAGATTTTATTTATTGGGGCACCTGGGTGGCTCAGTTGGTTAAGCGACTGCCTTCAGCTCAGGTCATGATCCTGGAGACCCGGGATCGAGCCCCACATCGCGCTCCCTGCTCAGCAGGAAGCCTGCTTCTCCCTCTCTCACACTCCTTGCTTGTGTTCTCTCTCTGGCTGTGTTTCTCTCTGTCAAATAAATAAAATCTTAAAAAAAAAAAAAAAGATTTTATTTATTTATTTATTTATTTGACAGAGAGAGAGATCACAAATAGGCAGAGGCAGGCAGAGAAAGAGGGGGAATCAGGCTTCCCACTGTGCAGAGAGATCGATCCCAGGACCTGAGATCATGGCCTGAGCAGAAGGCAGAGGCTTAACCCTCTGAGCCACCCAGGCGCCCCACATTTCCATTTTATGTTTAACTCATCTTTATCCAAAAATCATAACCATTGACAGGACAAGTAACAAATTATAAAATTACTTTGAGCCAATATAATTTGCAGTATAGGACTATGCACTCAACAAATACATCTTGAATGAGTTTTGCCTATAATTTTCTCAGTGTTTCAGCAGTTACATAATTACTCACATCTTAGGCATTGTCATTCCTACAAATTGGAAATAAAAAGGTAAGCGGGGTGAATAGACAGTCCCTGGCCTTTGTTGGTTCAACTTACGATTTTTAACTTTAGGGTGGTGTGAAAATGATATGCATTTGGTAGAGAATGTACTTCAAAATTTGAATTTTGATCTTTTCCTGGACTACTGGGAAGCTAGAGGAAGATAAGGATTATTTTAACAAGGTCTGTTTGTACAACTCTCAACTTTGACACTGTTGAAGAATGCATTTTTCTCCTGTTCAGGGAGGAGTTTTTCACATGAGTTTTCATCTCCTGTTTGCAGTTATTAAAAGAGAGACTAAAATTCTCTTCTTGTAGCTGCTGGGTTTTGAGTGCTTTTAATTCAAAATAATCCTTATGCCCAAGTGGCATATTTCGGGGTGGCATATTCTGCCTCCGTTCATAACTAACATCCATTTACACAACATAAAAAGTAAAGCACACAGGGGCGCCTGGGTGGCTCAGTTGGTTGAGCGACTGCCTTTGGCTCAGGTCATGATCTCGGAGACCCGGGATCGAGTCCCACATCGGGCTCCCTGCTCGGCGGGAAGCCTGCTTCTCCCTCTCTCACTCCCCCTGCTTGTGTTCCCTCTCTGGCTGTGTTTCTCTCTGTCAAAGAAATAAATAAAATCTTAAAAAAAAAAAAAAGTAAAGCACACAGGCACACTCAATTCCTAAATCCCAGACAGGTTTGATAAAAACAGGAGCTTGTTTTGTCCTGCCACAGTGTTGAGGCTCCTGGCTGGGTTGCATAAAATGCAGGGAACATGAATGCAAGCAAGAGAGCTCCGTGTACCACAGTCACGTTGGCGGGAATTTGCTCTCATGAGTGACATATTGTATCGCCAAAACAGGAAAGCAGATGTTAACCTGTTAGTGTTAGCTTTTACAATTGAAAAGGGGAATCAAAAGCACTTTAACTTCTTGGTAAACATGTATTTTTTTTGTTTTTTTTTTTTTTAAAGATTTTATTTCTTTCTTCGACAGAGAGAAACACGGCTAGAGAGGGAACAGAAGCAGGGGGAGTGAGAGAGGGAGAAGCAGGCTTCCTGCCGAGCAGGGAGCCCGATGTGGGGCTCGATCCCAGGTCTCTGGGATCATGACCTGAGCCGAAGGCAGTCGCTCAACCAACTGAGCCACCCAGGCGCCCCTACATGTATTGTTTTAGGAAGACAGGGAGCATTTTATCTGGGTCTCCAGTGGGCCAACAACTCATATTTCAAGTCCTGAAGGCAAATGCTTTGCCTAGAAACTTGTTCAAATGATCCATTGGCCAAAGAGCTTCAAACTGTTCTGCAGTCAATGTCTTTCATTCATGTCCTTCTGATGTGGGGTGTAAGTCACACGCTATACCAGGTCTCATAAATGGTCTCACCCAAGGTTCATGTGATAAGGGCTTTTTTTTTTTTTTTAAGATTTTATTTATTTGACAGAGAGAAACACAGCCAGAGAGGGAACACAAGCAGGGGGAGTGAGAGAGGGAGAAGCAGGCCTCCCGCAGAGCAGGGAGCCCGATGTGGGACTCGATCCCGGGTCTCCGGGATCATGACCTGAGCCGAAGGCAGTCGCTTAACCAACTGAGCCACCCAGGTGCCCCGAGTGATAAGGGCTTTTTGAAGGACCAAACAAAAAGATGTCTTTGTAGGATAAATCACTAGAACCTCATCTTAACACTATCCTTCAGGGTCACAGTTCTGCTCTTTGTCATAACTTCTACTCATCCAGGGTCCAGTTAATGTCCTTGAGAAATCTGCCTTAGGCTTTAACAGCTGTTCCCAAGCCCTACCCTGACACGGGCTCTCTTACTTTGCTTCAAGGCACTCTCACACTGAAGCTTTAATGCGGGTTCCAAAATGCAGTACTGATAATGTTCCTCCTCTGCTGACACCTTGCCTTGGTTTCCCACTGGCCCTGGGATAAGACCTCCTACATGGTCCTTGGTCAGGCCTCTGGCCCCATCAGGTCCCTGGGATCCAATAGAGGTGGTGCCTAGAATCCTCATGTTTCTCAACTACCCATGGGAATTTTTGGAAACTGAACAAAAGGTTGGCTTCCAAATGTAAAAGAAAAGAGAATCAATATCAAATTTAGGTAATTATGTGAAATTTTCTCAAAACGTAACATTCATCATCTATGGGCACCTGGGTGGCTCAGTGGGTTAAAGCCTCTGCCTTCAGCTCAGGTCATGATCTCAGGGTCCTGAGACCAAAGCCCTATTCAGGCTCTCTGCTCGGCAGGGAGCCTACTTTCTCCTCTCTCTCTCTGCGTGCCTCTCTGCCTACTTGTGATCTCTCCCTCTGTCGTATAAATAAATAAAATCTTTAAAAAAAAATTCATCATCTATGCAATTGCCACACAATGCGGTTCTCATGAAATAATCTGTAAGATATACTTAATGTGTGGGATGAATGCTCGATTTAATATGAAATGAGCTCTTCAAGGTAAAAATGCCTAAGAGCACCACATCTAAAAAATCTCCCAGGTGTCTTGCCTCTCTCCCACCCTCTCCCTATCTGCCTCTCACTCTTCACTCCATCTAAACCAAACCTCTTTGGGTGCCTTGATACGCCATACTGTTTCTCCCCCTAGAAATGCCACCCTTTCCCATGGGGGGACTCTTTTAGATGCTTGGCCCCTGCTCAGCTGGCTGATTCCCCAAACTACCCAAGCTGCATGCTCTGGCCACCCATCTGTTCCCAGGGCAATGGACCCTCACTCCCATCAGCATTTAGCACTCACAATTGCAACCCATATTCCACCCGTGGTGTGTAAGTTCTGGGTAGGACTGTGTCCCTCCTTCCATCCTGTTCACTACCGAGTGCCCAGAGCCTAACATAGAACCTGACATTGAGTAATGAACATTTGCTCACCCAATTGTAATGTTACTGTTTTGAGTCAATCTTCATACTAACAACTGATCAATAGTTTTATTTTGATTTAATTCACAGTGATCTTCATTGATCTCAATGACCTCACATAGCCTGCTAGTGTAGGGACCTAGCTCATGTCTTTAAAATTCAGTCTGTCTTCATCACTCTCTGAAACATGCCCTTCTTTATATACAATACCAATATTTAAGCTCTAAAAATGTCTCTTTACTATGTATTTTTCTCTACAATCAATTAGTGTCTGCATCTGAATTATTTATATGCCTATAAATGAGTTTCTCCAAAGTCTTTGTGATTTATGCTATCACTGTTTCACTGTAACAAATTTTTTATTCTTTAAATGAATTTACTTCAATCTACAGCTAAAAAAATAGTTGATTTGTATTTCAAAGAGCTAATAAAAGTTAGGATAAGTAATCAATTACTCAGTAAAACCTACCTTCTGTCATGAGGCTTTCGCATGGATCTGGAAACAGCCATTTCTTCTCGGTGGTGACAGGAAGGAAGCGGTGCGTTAGAGTGATGTGGATTCAAATCCAACCTTGGACGTGTATAATCCACAGAACGCTGCCAAGTTGTTCAGCAGGCTTCCGATCTGGAAAATGGAAAGAGAAAGCCCATTTTGCAGAGTTTTAGTGTGAATTAGAGATCACCTGGACAAACTACTTTGTTCACTCGATAAGAACTATCATCTTATTTTTGCAGATTTAAAGGTATTTTAACTCTGCACATGGTGTATTCTCAAAGCTGTGTCTTATAAAGTGATGTTCTTCATTCATATTCTTTTCATCATATTAGCTTTAATTACAATTTGTATGTTGGATGGGGGGATCCCAAACCATGTCTTCAACCTTTATTGAGGCCTATAGAATATGTAAAGCAAATATTTAAAGGGGACAGAGATGATCATTTCTGGCTAAGGGAAAGATGTGCAAATTCCTAAAAGCTTATTATGTAAAATGTTCAGAAAAAATTTTGTTTGGGGCACAATGGTTTAAAATCTAGAATAGAACTCTAAGAACATAGGTCAGAACCTACTGGAATGGAACGACACTCGGCACTATCTGAATAGACTTGAACTGGAATGGGAGGTATGAAAAATGACTTAATTTTTTTTAAAGATTTTATTTCTTTATTTGACAGAGATAGAGAGAGAGATCACAAATAGGCAGAGGGGCAGGCAGAGAAAGAGGGGAAAGCAGGTTCCCGGCTGAGTAGAGAGCCCGATGTGGGGCTGGATCCCAGGACCCAGAGATCAAGATCTGAGCCGAAGGCAGAGGCTTAACCCTCAGAGCCACCCAGGCACCCACGACTTAATTTTTTTTTTTTAGATTTCTTATTTATTTATTTGACAGAGAGAAACACAGTCAGAAAGGAAACACAAGCAGGGGGAATGAGAGAGGAAGAAGAAGCAGGCTTTCCGCCGAGCAGGAAGCCTGATGTGGGGCTCGATCCCGGGTCTCCAGGATCATGACCTGAGCTGAAGGCAGTTGCCCAACCAACTGAGCCACCCAGGCACCCCCCACAACTTAATTTTTAAAAATAAAATAAACCATTGTGTTCAGATTGTCTTTCTGTAGTTTGAGGCCTTAGTATCCTCCTTTTTCCACAGGATGTATATGGTTAAGATAATGTCAGTGTTCCCTCCAGCTGTCCTTGACTCATTTTTCCAGTCCTGGAGAGTATGAGACATGTTCATAAAGATGAGGTTGGTCATCACAATCTGCCACAGGATAAGTCTTGTGCCAACTCCAATAAGACATCCTAGCCCACAGCAATACTTCCTAGCCTTTAGGAGGTCACAGAACCCTTTAAGAAGCTGAGGAGAGCTATGAAGCTTCTCATGAGAATAAAATTCATAATTCTCTATAAAATGTCAGGGAACTCCTAAACCCCAGATTAAGAATCTCTGCATTAGGGAGTTTCTTGCTTTGGGGAATGTTTTAGCTCCAACTGTTATAACAAAATATCATATCATAAACCAGGTGGCTTAAACACAACAGAAGTTTATTTCTCACAGTTCAGAGGCTGGAAGTCCAAGATCAGGGTCCCAGCATGGCCAGGTGCGGGTGAGCATGCCCTTCTGGGCTGCAGACAGCCTCCTTATCATGGTATCCTCACAGGGCAGAGAGCGAAGGAACAAGAAAACTCTCCCGTGACTCTTGGAGGACCACAGATTCCGTTCATGAAGCTCCACACTCATGAGCCCATCTAACCCTAATCACATCCTGATGGCCCCACCTCCTCAGCCTTCCAGCTGAGAATCCAGGGTTGGGGGGACACAAGCATTCAGTCCACAACAGGGGACTTCTTGGGAGTGGTCTGCAGGTCCCTAAGAGAGCAGCTGGGACTGTTTACATGGATACAGCTGGATAGACCACTCGTGGCCACTCAAAGGCAAGTTTTGCCTCAAAACTTGGAGATTTGTTAGAGGTTATTCATCTCATGTGTTCTGCTCAAATTTCTCCTTGGCTTTATCCTTTCTCAGGCTGAAAATATTTTTATTAATGAAAAGAAACACAGAGGTCAAAAGCATAAAGATTATCAAGAGAAGTACTCAAGGGGTGCCTGGGTGGCTCAGTTGTTAGATATCTGCCTTTGGCTCAGGTCATCATCCTGGAGTCCTGGGATCGAGCCCTGCACTGGGCTCCCTGCTTCTCCCTCTCTCACTCCCCTTGCTTGTGTTCCCTCTCTAGCTGTGTTTCTTTCTGTCAAATAAATAAATAAAATCTTTTAAAAAAAAAGAGAGAGAGAAGTACTTGAGGAGAAGTACTATCTCATACACCACTCTACCATTTCCCTCCCACTTGAACATTTTCATTTCTTCCTATCTCAGCTTCTCCATTTATGCGATGGAAACAATGGCTCATCCTGTGTCTATCATCCAGAAGAGTGTGAAGGTTAAGTGAAAAGGTAAAAGTAATAACAACGATGGGATTAGCAGAGGTGACAGTGATTGTGAATTTAGGAGGTGCTGAGTACTGTGCTGAATCATCAGGTAAGGCATCTGTGGGGAGGTGCTGAGTCGCTCAGGTGGGGCATGGGGTGGGTGGCTGTGCTGAGTACTATACTGAGTACCTCAGGTGAGGCATGGAGAGGGGAATCAATAAGAATGTGGGGAGTGCTGTGCTGAATACGTCAGATGGCACGCAGGAGGGTTGCAGAGTACTGTGCTGAGCACCTCAGGTGGGTCGTCAGTGACATAACAAATACTTTGTGCCATAGTCTAATTAACCCTGTGAGATAACGATCTCTATTTGTATTTTACATGGAAGGAAGAATGGAGGCATAGAGATATTAAGTGACTATTGCAAAGTGAAGGGGCTTATGCAGAGCAGGATCCAAACTATGATCGTCTGATAACAACACTTAGGGCACTAAACTCTACACTCCACAGCCTTCTGTAAGAACCATGCATTTGCATGCAACAAACTACACAGAGCCACAAGTCAAGAGACGGGTTCCACTTACTTTAAGTGCTTTGACCTTCCAGACAGAAGACAAGCTAGTATAAAATAAATAGGTCCTTGGATGTTACTCTGTGCAGCAGATGGTTTCATAAACATTTGCTTTCGCTGTTTCAGAACTCAAACTCTGATGAAAACCGTAGTTTGCTGGTTTGTTTTCTGGTTCTAGATTATAACCCCCAGCTTTTTGTTTTGTTTTTGTTTTGTTTGTTTTGTTTTTTAAAGACTTTATTTATTTGACAGAGAGAAACACAGTGAGAGAGGGAACACAAGCAGGGGGAGTGAGAGAGGGAGAAGCAGGCTTCCCGCCAAGCACTGAGCCCGATGCGGGGCTCCATCCAGGGCTTGATCCCGGGCTTGATCCGGGGCCTCCGGGATCATGACCTGAGCCGAAGGCAGTCGCCCAACTAACTGAGTCGCCCAGGCGCCCCTGTTTTGTTTTGTTTTTAAATATCTCCACGCGGGGCTCCTGGGTGGCTCAGTTGGTTAAGCGACTGCCTTCGGCTCAGGTCATGATACCGGAGACCCGGGATCGAGCCCCACATCGGGCTCCCTGCTCGGCAGGAAGCCTGCTTCTCCCTCTCTCACTCCCCCTGCTTGTGTTCCCTCTCTGGCTGTGTTTCTCTCTGTCAAATAAATAAAAAATTAAAAATTAAATAAATAAATAAATAAATATCTCCACGCACATATGGGCATATACAATATATCTTATTTATACACAGGAGCTTTTAGAAAATAGGGATTATTTATACTTTCTTTTTTAAAAAAGATTTTATTTATTTATTTGTTTATTTGACAGAGAGAAACACAGCTAGAGAGGGAACACAGCAGGGGGAGTGAGAGAAGGAAAAGCAGGCTTCCCGCTGAGCAGGAAGCCCGATGTGGGGCTCAATCCTGGGTCTCCAGGATCATGACTTGAGCCGAAGGCAGTCGCTTAACCAACTGAGTCACCCAGACGCCCCTATTCGTACTTTCTTTTACAAATTCTAGGACAGGTCTTCAGGGTGGAAGGAAAGTAAACAATTCTGTCCCTGAAAATCCTAATAGTCATCACATGATAGCTGTCGTTGTCTGGAAACGTCCTCTGGGCACTGCCCTCCTCATCCCATTTAACCATCCTTGATTCCTGGGTAGTGGCTACTATTATTAGACCCATTTTGCTGACCAGGATAGTTTAGCATTCCTTGACTGAGGCTCCGGCCAGTTTTCTCTGCAATGCCAGGCCTCTGAACTCCCTTTGTGCAGGCATTTCTTTAGAAATTTACAATCATGAATTCTTTCTCTCCCTTTTGAAAT
>PITA01014763.1:39491-52647 GCA_004023965.1 Spilogale gracilis
GAAAAGAAAAGACAGGTAGCATCCTTAGTTCCCCGTCTCTGGGGGAAGGTAAAAACGCCACTTCTATAAGAGCTAAAGAACACACACACACACACACACACACACACACACACACACACACACACACACACACACACAGCTTGATCGCCTGACCACCACCCCCAGCTTGATACTCACCTGCCAGCTCCCCAGTTCTTAGAAACTCTCCCGCATTTTCTCTCTGCAGAATTGAGTTCCATCTCTCTTCACTCTTGCAATAACCTCAGGTGAATTCTTCCCTGCCTGTTTAACTCTGTTCCATACATTTTTTCCCCTTGACAGTTCAGCTAAGAACCTGAGCTGTATGAAGCTCCCTTAACTTGCCAGCGATCACCTCCTGATCTGTGAGGCTAGAACTCCATCCTCATTACGATAATGGCAAAAAAGATGCCCAGAGGGAACTTTCTGAGCCCTCTGCCCTCCACAAGAGAAACAGGTGAAAACAAAGAATATGCTGCAAGGGCTGGCTCAGATTATGTTTGTACCTGGATTTCACAGGATGCCCTTAGATACACGGTGAACACTGTGATTTCACCTGTCCCACTAAGCTCCATGCCCTGTAGAGACCCAGGTTACATGGGGGAGAGGACACACACTTCTGGCCTCTGTGGTGAGTCCAGAGCCTTCAGAGTGGCAGCCTCCTCCTCTGATTGTGCTCCCCATTGTGTCAGTCCCAGGAGAGGCAAGGGGACCCTTCAGGAGCCAGCTTTCCCCTCAGGGCTAATAACATGGTGGGCAGAGCAGGTACACCTTCCTGGGGAGCTGGACTGGCTCTCCACTCATGGTCTCTGCTACCCCCAGAGTCATAAGGAAACCTCTCTCTCTCTCTCTCTCTCTCTCTCTCTCTCTCTCTCTCTTTCCCTCTGTGTATATGTGTGTGAGACACACACACACACACACACACACACACACACACACACACATTGAGCATAATGTCCAAGACCTCAAAGGGAGGACCAGGCTCCTCCCACCTTTTGTGTTCACCCACACATTGGCAAGCTTCTGGCTGTCTACTACCGGTATCAGAATTTTTAATTAATGAAGTGTTGTCTTCAACATCAAAGCAAAAACAAAAATAGGTACTTGGTAAACATGATGAATTTAAATACAACTTTTAAGACCCTGGACTCTTTTCCCAAATGCCAAAGGCTTCGCTCACACACCCATCGACCGAGTCCCTGCAGGGAGTCTGAGCCCCCAGAGCCTTCTCCAGCCTTCTCCAGCCCTGACCCTCCAGCCTTCTCGGTTCTCCACAATCTCAAAACAGGAGACATTTCAGAGTGTTCCTCTTAGAGAACCCAGATTCTTTCCAGTTTATTTTGTCCAAGTTATCACTTGTCCCGTAAAAAATATATTTTTTGAAGTTTTATATGATATTCCATCATCTCCATTGGTTTTAGTCCAGGCTACATGGAGAAAGTCCCCACTGCCCGATCTGTGCCCCAGGCACCCTGCTCACAACCATGCGTGGCCCCAAGGTGCCATCTACAGCCAAAACATGGGCATGACAGCCTCCCCGTCGAACAAGGGCTTCTGCAAATTGGTGTGCTCACAGTCTTTCCAGACTGGCCAAATCAGCCGGTCACAACATGCACACACACGGGAGGCTAAGACACGAGAATTAAATGTAACTGCATATGAAAAGGCTCCATCTTGATATGGTGAAGAAAATGGTCCTAGTGGTTTTAGATGGCAGTTGGGAGATGCTGGGAGGTGCTGGAGGAAACCTTGGGGCTATAGGGCGAGGATTGGGTGAGCCCTCTTCCCTGAATATGTTGTAAAAAGGAGCTGGCTGGATTTGCTGAGAGGCTTGATGTAAGATGAGAAAGACAGGGGTGCCTGGGTGGCTCAGTGGGTTAAAGCCTCTGCCTTCGGCTCAGGTCATGATCTCAGGGTCCTGGGATCGAGGCCCGCATCAGGCTCTCTGCTTAGCAGGGAGCCTGCTTCCTCCTCTCTCTCTGCCTGCCTCTCTGCCTACTTGTGATCTCTCTCTGTCAAGTAAATAAATAAAATCTTTAAAAAAAAAAAAAAAAAAAAAGATGAGAAAGACAGGAGTCACAGACAACCCCAAAGTGTTCAGCCTGAACAGTTAGAGAAGTGTATTGTCATTTCCTGACTTGGGACATACTTGGCAAATCTCAGTCTAACATGATCCTATAACTATATTCATAGAGTTGTATGCCTATGGGCTCAAGGCACCTTTCTGACACAGGGCCTAAGGGTCCCGGAAAAGCTGTCAGACGAGGCAGTGGGGTCATGGAAACTCATCAGTGGCATAAATATGTTCCAGAATTTAGGGGATTTTTCTAGAGCAATGGCTCAGAAAAAACACACAGGAGTCCTTTACAAAGGCCTGCCCAGAAAAATTAGCCCAGACCATAGGCCCCTAGGTTAACCCTAGTTCTCTGATTACAAGGGGTTAAAAGAAAACTCAAGAGCCATGCAAATCCCAATTATCCAAATGTGCCTGAGTGACTTAGAGGGTTAAGCTTCTGCCTTCAGCTCAGGTCATGATCTCAAGGTCCTGGGATCCAGTCCTGCACCGGGCTCCCTGTTTAGCAGAGAGCCTGCTTCCCCTCTTTCTTTGCCACCTCTCTGCCGAATAATCTCTCTGTGTGTCAAATAAATAAATAAAATATATTTTTTAAAGATTTTATTTATTTATTTGACAGAGAGAAACACAGTCAGAGAGGGAACACAAGCAGAGGGACTGAAAGAGGGAGAAGCAGGCTTCCCGCCAAGCAGGAAGCCCAATTTGGGGCTCGATCCTGGGTCTCCAGGATCATGACCTGAGCCAAAAGCAGTCGCTTAACCAACTGAGCCACCCAGGCACCCCAAATAAAATATTTTTTAAAAAATCCCAATTATCTAACTCCACACCTCAGAATGAACTAAATGCAGCAACCAGGAAGCTCATAAGTAATGGGTCAGTTTTGGTCAGAGTCTTATTCAGGACATTCTCTGCAGCTCCTAGGTTCTCTGGGTAATCTGGGGGCAATGCGAAGTCCCTGTTCCCTGACCTTTGATCATGCTCTCTGTGCAGCAGAGACAACCCACAGCTGTGACGCCCAGATAAAGAGGTGCCCTTCTTCTAAGGGTTATCATGTCATCCAAGCTTAGCCCCCCTGACTTACATAGAAGCACCTAGATGTGGGTCTGCCGCGTTTGTCCCCAAAGTAGCTCCCTCAGCCCCATGTGTTCCAAGGAGGGACGAGTGCACACACTGTTTGCAGAAGGCCTAAGTTCCAATGTTCATTTATTGCGATATTTACTAAAGGACCCATTATAGCCCGGCACTGTGTTCAATTCATGGGTTGAATGGTAAAATAGTCCCACTCTCAAGGAATCTGACAGAAAAGAAAGCTGAGATGCAAGAAAAGCAGATTTTTAAACCTATGTGATAAGATTTTACTTGTGAGATTAAATGCAATCATATGTGCTTCGTGCTCTGCTTAGCACATAAGCACACATTAAATATTAGTTTCATCTAGAATCTCAATTCAATCTCAGGTCACCAAAATTTAAAAAGAGGAATGAAAGAGGCCCCTCCTTTGGTCCCATTTCCCACAGCATAATTCAGTCCTCAGCAACGCTCCCCCTGGCTTTCAAAGCCCCCTTTCCTGCCTCCCCTACCCTATTTAGCTGCCTGGTCCCCTCCTCTAGTTCTTTGCATCACTCTGCCTATCCTGCTCACTCCCCATTACTCTCCCTCCAAATCAGGTGAAATGTTCATCCTGAATTCCAGGCCCCAAGATAACTTCGTCTGCACCCCTAACCTGGTCACACTGGTTCTCACTGGCCCCAAAGGACCTCAGGCTTCACTCTTGCTCTGCTCCTGGGAATCCTCCCCATCCTGCCTCCCTCTGCCCCATATTAACCAGTAGAGGTCCTATTCATTTTTAAATATCTAAATCCTCTATTGAACTTTTCTTGTTCCCCAAATTGGGCGTGGTACTTTTCTATTTTTCTCCTTTGGATCTGCCCGGAATTTTCTTCATATCCTGCTTTGTTATTTCATATCTCACAATTGAATTCTTTTTTGTCTCTTCCACACCAGCTCATACATTTCCCACAGGCCCGTTCTGTGCCATCCACCTCCAGCTCTGAACATGTTGGGAGAAATTTAAAAGGAAGGCTATAGCTATGGAAAGATTTGGGAATAGATAGTTGGTATGTCAAGGGAAAGAAACGGCCCTTCTTTCTCGAGCCTACTGTGGAAGGCTTGGTGAGACCTCTCCCAGAGCTCATGTGTCCCTCCCATCTGGAGAACTCACCCTCCGAGCACTTTGGAGTTCAGCATTTGGATCTGTCTGAAGCTGCAGACAGATGAGTCAAAGGAGAGGGAGGCTGCATGGACAGGCCTGCAGTCTGAGAGTCTGTGCAGACAAATGAGAGGGTTTCCTTGAGCCAGAAGTGTCTCATGAGAGAAAACATCGGAAAGCCAAACATCCTGCCTGATAGGGCCACCTGAAGAGGTAAACACACCTCTGAAAATACCACCGGATGACCGGGGTCTGAGGAAGGACTCACAGCAAGCTCAGAACATAGGTCCTACCCCAATGGGAGGACAGGTGTGAGGCCCTAGTGGCTGGAGGTGGGAATCAGTCTACAAAGAATCTACAACAGAAAGACTCAGCTTATCCCCTGAGCATATGTCCCACTGATGACCAATCTGCCCAAGTAAGAACTTTCTTACTCCCCTTTCTCTGCTGGACCTGCCAACCCTGGGGTTTTGGAAACCATAGTCAGCAGGACGGTTGAAGGCAAAAGGGAAGCATTTGGTGAGGAGCGAGGGAAAGCTACCCACGTGCCCTTCTTTAAATACATATTTCCTCCCTCCGTCAGGCCTGAGCTGGTGACGAAGGAGAGCCCGTGTTTTAGCTCTCACACGGGAGAGGTCACCTTAACTGCTTTTCTGCTAAAACATGACCAGGAACTTAGAGGGATGGAGAGAAGCCCGAGGCAGGATGCTTCAGGACTGCAGCCCCGCGTCACACGTGCTGGTGGCTCCAGTCCAGTGAGAACTCAGGGGGGCCAGCTATGGGCATCACTTGCTCCCCCAGTGCGCTAGTGCAGCCCACATGCAGGAGGCTTGCATCTTGACTCCATCCAGACCTTTAGAAAGCAAGGGCTCTCTACCTGTCTGACAGCCAGGAAGCAGGAACGACACAGACTCTGGCACCATGAGGAGCTGATAGGGAACAGAAATGGTGAAAAGAAGGTGACAGGCTCAGTAGAGAGCCATGAAGCGCCTCCGGAAGAGAAAAAGGACTGAAGAGTGTCTACAGAGTTCGGGAGGCAACACGGCTGAAGAAATGTTTGAACTGCTTGAGATCATGTTTGTCGACTTGGAACTGTTTGCCTTTTGCTACCTTGGAAATACTCAAATTTGGAGGGGGCAGGAAATCTGGATGGTCCCCTGGTGAAGGCCAGGAACATGCTGGTGGAAGAACGCTGGGTTTCCCTCTTGCATGTGCAGAAGTAGGGCTGCTGCCCCCAGCCGCAGAGAGCCAGCGGCCAGTCAGGGGGGGTGGGGGGTGCCTGGCCGCAGCACCTGTTCAGGCTCCCAGAAACACCCCCAGCTCCACTGCCTGGGACGCCATTGAGCCCCATTTCTCATTTTATCTCCAGAGTCTGGTAAAATGCAAAAATCTCTGAGGAAGGAATAGATGACTCCATTTATGTGAACATTTTAGCAGGAAGGGCTGTTGGGCTGTTTGAGAGGACAAAGTTTGATATACAACAGATGGCAATGCAAGACACCTCAGGGTGCCAAAGGGAAGAAACATAGCCTTCCCCCTGGTTCTCCAGAAAACAGCCTGTTGGACTCTGAGATTTGCATGCAGATGGAGACAGGCTTGTCCTGGGGAGCAGGAGCAGGGAGGGCTGGGAGAAACAAGGTGGGCAGAGATGGTGCTGAACTACATTGCAACCGAAGCTTCTGTGGACTCAGACTTGTCCCCACTGAGGCTGGGGGGCCAGGCAGCTCCCGGGGGCGGCCTCAGTGATGAGTCATCAGAAGTGGGTGGCAGGAGGGCCTCCCCTGAAGCGTTCACCTCAGAGAACCAGAAAATCGAGATCCTGTCCACAGCTGAACACAAAGGCCCCTGTCACTTAACCACGTTTTATTTTTTTTAAGATTTTATTTATTTATTTGACAGAGAGAAACACAGCCAGAGAGGGAACACAAGCAAGGGGAGTGAGAGAGGGAGAAGCAAGCTTCCTGCCAAAGCAGGGAGCCCGATGTGGGACTCGATCCTGGAATTCCAGGATCATGACCTGAGCCCAAGGCAGATGCTTAATGACTGAACCACCCAATCGCCCCACTTAGCCACATTTTAATAGTGTATTTCTCAACTCACTTGAAGTCCTCCAAGTATTAGCTGTCTACAGTTTCCCCCTGCTCCTGAATATTCAAGCCTCTCCTCAGGCAAACCAGTAAGAAACGTATTTCAGGGTCAAGAGATCAGAGAGAAAACGAGTCCGAGATTAAAGGAAGTGTAGGGTTTTACTAGCCCCTCTGCTCAGAAACACCCTTCTGAGGACTGACCCGGAACACGCCAGGAAGAGCTGGTGTTCAGGGATGCCTCGTGTACGTCACCAGCTTGCCCTCAAGTTCTAATTTGTAATTCTGTAGGTCTCTGGATGCCGTTAAAGACTTCATGGGCCTGAAATTCTCATCATACATCCTACAGTGGACTCGTGCCATTGGGCCTGGAAGAAGCTGGTATCCAAAGGCCCCTCCTGGGCAGACAAGGCCTGCATCCATTTGTTCGGTGCCTTCTCCACACCAGGAAATGTTGCTGGCACTGGGGATAAAGACATAAGCAAGACAGCAGCTTTGTCAGGCCTCAGAACACTCATAGGTCATGTCATGGAGGGGGCTTAATGCGATCAAGCAGAGCACTACTAACCTGTTGGACAGGAAACCGTTGACCACACAAGGGCAATTCCTGCTTCCAACGACGCACTCAGCTCTGCCAATTATGTTACCATCCTCGCCAACATCTCAACAGGAAATACTATCACCAACCCAAGATGTTGTTCCCCTGAAATAGGGCCATCTATCAACTCTTCTGCACTTGTGAGAATGTTGTGACTCCTACGATGGGACTGTGATGGGGTGTTCCATTCTCCCAGCTACTAAGTACAATGTACCTTCATGCCAGGCCCTTTCTTCCAAGACAGGGTCAGGCCATTGGAATCTGCTCCAGTTTGAGCAAGAACACTGAGATTCAGCAGTGCTGACCAGGAATCCTTCTCCGTCTTAAAATCTGGCTGCATGTAAGGAGTTAGGATGTATAGTTGCCTGTTCACCTTCCTACATTTTCCATCAATAATTAATTTGTAGCTCCAAACAATATAATTAGTGTAGGTCACCGAATAAGTGATTTTGCATTATTTAAATCAGCAAAATGGAAATTAAAATGATTAAAATCCCCATTCTCGAGGAAGAAGAGCTTTTCTAAAGGCCTTTTTTATTTGCAGAAGTATCATTGAAGATTGAAGAAATGACTAAGTAGCTCTTACCAGTTCTGCAAGTGTTGCTGAGGACTACTTTGTGTGATGCGAATATATTCACAGCGGGACCTATGACCAGATAGCTCAGCAGAAGCCTGAACACAGAAGGCCTAGGAGTCAGGGTAAATCATTTGTACTTGATTCTCCAAGAGGTGAAGAGCTAATGAGGTTTTCTGAGCAAACAAGAGGCCTGGTGAACACAGGGTTTGGGGAAGAGCAGAGGATAGAAGGGGTGCAGGGTGAACTAAAGGGGAGTCTGGGCAGGGTCCAGGTTGCAACCTGCTTCCAGCAGACACAGATGGTGGCATATGAAGAGGAGCAGAACGCAGATGCAAAATAAAGGAAGGCATTCAAAGAAAGAAATCCAGTGCATTTGGATTCTGATTTTTCCCTCCAACTTTCTTACCAGCTTGATCACTTATGAGCTGAGCTACTTGAGGAGTTAGTCAACCTCTCTGATCTTGAAAGAGCAGAATAAAGACTGACTCCATCTTGTGTGCTGAACCCGCCATCTTGTGTAAATCCCCAGCTTGACCCCTCCCCAGAAAAACTGTGCACAAATATTGCCCAACCCTGGCCTGGCCCCTTTACACACCTGATCCTTGGCCCATCAGTATAAGCCACCGACATCACCCTGCGCTCCCTAAAAGACTCCTGTGCTTTTGAAAATCGCACTCTTTCTCTGCATCTCACTGCTGCGTTGATAGGTGTGGGAGACTGAACCCGAGCTAGCTCCGATAAAGGCTCTTTGCTTTCGCATCAGACTCGGCTCCCTGGTGGTCTTTGGGGATCTCGAAAGCTGGGCATTTCAATCTTCACTTTCTTCAACTGTAAAATAAGGATGCTAATAGTATCTACTGTGAGGGAACTGGTCTTGTGGGATTAAATGAGGCAAATATCAAAAGAGAGGGACCAGAATGTCGACCACAGAGCAAGTAGTTAATAAAGTACAGCTATTATTATTCTTAGTAAAAATACAAATGACTTAATCTAATAGTTCCTTCTTGGATAATATTCTGGAATTTAAGATTCACCATATTTTTTAACGTTTCAGATGCATTTAAAAATATATTTCGGTGGGGGCACCTGGGTCTCTCAGTTGATTAAACCTCTGCCTTCGGCTTGGGTCACAACCTTAGGGCCCTGGGATCAAGCCCCACATTGGGCTCCCTGCTCAGCATGAAGTCTGCTTCTCCCTCTCCCTCTGCCACTCCTCCTGTTTGTGATGTCTGTCCCTATCTCTGTCTCTCTCTCTTTCTTAAATGAAGAAATAAAATCTTCAAAAACATATATGTATTTCTATGTATAGAATATCTCTGGAAGGTGCACAAGAAATGGTTAACAGGGATTATCTGGTGGAGGAGAGGACTGGGGGAAAGAGAGAGTTCTTACCTACATTCTTCAGTACTGGTGAAATATTGTCTACCATGTGCATTACTACTTATTCGAGAAAATATTTATTTAAAATGGAGTCCCTCTGATGTGAGAGGTGTCCTTCAATACAGATGACATATCCTCACCATCTCTGAGTTACAGATAAGGCACAGCAAGGTTTAGTAACTTACTAAACTTTGCTCAGCAAATTAGTAGTCTGCAAACCCAGAAAATCTACATCTGCATGGTGAGCAAATGCAGTGTGAGATCTTGGATTGGGTCCTAGAACAGAAGAACCACTGGGGAAAACTGAGGAAATCCAAAATAAAGTCTCTATTGGGTTGTAAGTATTGCACCCATGTTAATTCCTTAGTTTTGATGAATATCGAGGGGTTGCCTAAGATATTCAACATTAGGGTAGCTGGGTGAAGGGGGGCTCTCTGTATTGCACTTCTATACATTTAATACTATCTCAAAACAAAGTCTCATTTATTTTTTTGCAGCTTCTTTATAATTTTTATTAACATATAATGTATTGTTTGTTTCAGGGGTACAGGTCTGTGATTCATCAGTCTTATACAATTCACAGCACTCATCATAGCACATACCCTCCCCAGAGTCCATCCCCCATCCACCCTTTCCCTCCAGCAGCCCTCAGTTTGTTTCTTGTGATTAAGGATCTCTTATGGTTTGTCTCCCTCTCTGGTTTCTTCTTGTTTCATTTCCCCTCCTTTCTTCTATGATCCTCTGTCTTGTTTCTCAAATTCCTCTTATCAGTGAGATTGTATGATAATTGTATTTCTCTGATTGACTTATTCAAAATAAAGTTTTAAAAAATCTCCATATGATCACTGCTGCCAAACATTGAGAGCAATTTCAGAAAGTTGTGTCTGTGAGGAGAAACACTTTATTTGTGTCCAAGTTCCAGTCCATTCCCTCCCAGAGCAGCCCGAACTCCACAGCCCAGAGACTGGCCACATCGGGACAACCTATTGGTATCTCTGGCATTTTGGAGGAATTTTCATATTGAAATCATTTCACAGGAGAAAGAATAAAATTCTAATCCATATTTAAAAGAATAATAATAAATATGTCTGGTGCCAGAATATACTGGAGATATTGATCCTCTTCATATCCAAATTCAACACCAAGACCCAATGCAGTGAAGAGTTAAGGATTGTCCTCCTTCTTCTAAGATGTTACAGTTCCTCTTGAAATGTGTCTGCTTCATACCTGCCAATGGAAATATTGAAAACATGAGAGGGAAGTGAAACCTGAGCTATGGATCAATGAAATTGGGTGCAACTGGGTAGAAGAACTTCACTGCTGAGAATTCTAGCAAACAGCAACATTGCTCGGAGCGTGCAGGACTCTGTTGGGAAAACATGGCATTACTGGGCTGCCTGGCTGCATGAGGCTCAGGGGAAAGGTTATTTTAGGAGCCTTGTAAAGCTTCTGTATGATGCTGGGTCCATTGCTCTCCAGTGAAATAAGACTAGAGTTTGGAAGGGTGGCCCAGCTGTGGAACTGGACTTCATTTGTGGAGATGTTCTCCTCCCAATGTACTTGCTAGAAAATAAAACTGTGTCATATTCTTGGGTGTCTTTAGAGAACTACCTAATTTCACAATCTTATGTTTAACTGACTTCACAGGCAGAAACTCAAGGCAAAGCAAAGGTCACAAATGTGGGCATAACCCTAAAACATAAATGTTTCAAATGACTCTAGGATGTTCAGCTGGGGTTGAAGAAGCATTGAATGTATAGGATTAATGCAGAACTTTGTTTACCTGTAGAGATTATAAGTCCCTAGAATGAAAGTCTTTTTTTTTAAGATTTTATTTATTTGTTTGAGAGAGAGAGAGAGAGGGAGAGAGCATGAGAGGGGAGAAGGTCAGAGGGAGAAGCAGGCTTCCCGCTGAGCAGGGAGCCCCATATGGGACTCGATCCCGGGACTCCAGGATCATGACCTGAGCCAAAGGCAGCTGCTTAACCAACTGAGCCACCCAGGTGCCCCCATAGAATGAAATTCTGATCTACTTACTACTCATTTAGCTTTCAAATCAAGACAGGTAAATGTATACGATGTGGTTCAGAGACTCAGGATATCTGTGAGAGCTTCTATAGCAAAGTTAATTTAATTTCATTACTGTCTACTTGAAAATTGCTAAGAGAGTAGATCTTAAATCTTCTCACCAGCAAAGAAAAGGAGGGGGTAGCCATGTGAGATGACAGATGTGCTAACTAACCTTATTGTGGTCATCACAATGTACACGTGTGTCAAAGCCTGACATGGTGCACCTTGTGCTGACACGATGCTAATTGTCAATCATATCCCCATGAAGCTGGAAAAATGAAACAAATACATAAAGTTTGAATTGCTATTAGTTTTGCAGAACCATTATCAAACTTATTTTGTGGTGCGTTGTTTCCTTGACTCTATAGTACATAGAAAAGTATATTTGCAATCACAGTGCTTTGGACTGATAATCTTCTAATATCCTGCACTGGGCAGGGGGACACAGGAAATGACAAAACAAGGTTAATACTGTGGCGAGAAAGAGAAGTCTGAGTAAAAAACTTTCGATACTTCATCTTTGATCATTTTTCTCTAGTCCAGGAGTTTAAAGTGATCACTAAAGAGATCATTTAAAGCGCCATTTTGAGTACTCTTGTCAGTTAAAAACCCAGAAGTTTTGTGATAATCTGGAACATATGCATAGTATTTTGATTTTGTGATAGCACAACTTCCAGCTTGTGTAGCAGTTAAACATCTAATGGCTTTCTAGTTTATAAAGCTGCTTTACACATTTGTATTATCACAGCATTTAATAGAGAAATGCTGCTCCGAGGGTTAGTTAGGACTTCCATGTACCAAACAACACTCTCCGGTCTTAAAGACGGAACAAAGATGGAGGCTAGGTGATTCTACCAATGTAAAACAAAACATGTCCACTGTTGTTTAATTAAATTTGGAAGGCCAGCTGAGTCGGTATAATAGCTTTAATAATGTGTCCGTGTATTTAGGCGAACCCTAAGGTACAGCGACCTATCCACCCCGGAGGAAGCCGGAGCCATAGGCTAGTTCCACATAGCCATGTGATGCCAGGTCACCTTACCCAATCAGTAGCAAACCAGTCAGTAGCCCAGAGTACTATTATTTGGGAACATGTTTAAACCAACTGTCATCTATATTTTTAATTGGGACATCTTATATCTGGTTGAAAAAAGAAGCAAGATCAATGACCTCTGAACAGTTAATGCTCTATAAGAAGTACAATGGTCAGGTCCAGACGTAAGGGAAACGAGGTTTAAAGTCTGAGAGGTTTTACCTATTATTTCAGGCATATCTATATTAAGTGTAGCCTGATATTTAGTAAGTCAGCCTCCATCATCCATCAGTGGCCTTTGGGCTCTAAGACACTCTGGACCTGGTGTGAAGTCATTACAGTCAGGGACTGTCCCATAGTGAGCTTTGAGGCTCCTGTTAGCAGGTGCACTGTTGTAGGCTTAGTTAAAACCTTTGATTACAATTATGCCTCAATAGAGATGACGTCTAGGATAAATAGGACTGTGAGGGATGCAACGATTTAAAAAAGACCTCTCTGGGGTAAAGCTTTAATAGCCTAACTACAAGAAATCACTGGCAAGTGAGGGAAGACTTATCAAGAGGTTAAGGGCTTTCCCAAGTGCATTATCCAATCCAATCATAAAAAAAGTGGGGTCATCCATTATTTCCACAAGTCCATAGTTGATTCTATGGAGTGGGGAATGCTTCTGGCTTTTAGGGGGTTTTATTATCTAAGCCACATGGAATTGGTCAAAGTGGTGAGTTATATTTGTTTGGGAATCAATCCCATTTTCCAGTTGTGTAATCATCTGCCCATGAGGTTCTGTTATTATCCCCACAGACTAACAAACAAGAAGATTGTCTATATATGAGTTACTGTGGTAATTTCTCTGAAGTTTACCTCAAGTTGTCTAGCTTAGGTAAGCAACAAACATTGAAAGACAATCAGATTTAAAAAGTAACATCCACAGGGCACCTGGGTGGCTCAGTGCATTAAAGCCTCTGCCTTCGGCTCAGGTCATGATCTCGGGGTCCTGGGATCGAGGCCCACATCGGGCTCTCTGCTCAGCAAGGAGCCTGCTTCCTCCTCTCTCTCTACCTGCCTCTCTGCCTACTTGTGATCTCTCTCTGTCAAATAAATAAAACTTAAAAA
>PITA01014764.1:0-52464 GCA_004023965.1 Spilogale gracilis
TGCGCCGTTGGGCTCCCTGAGGTTCTGTGGTGACCTCATCCTGCTATGCAGGTGCAAGGTCAGGCCTGCTTGTCTGTGGTGACCTCATCCTGCTATGTAGGTGCAAGGTCAGGCCTGCTTGTGTTGGCCTTCTTGAGCAGGTGCAAGGTCAGGCCTGCTTGTGTTGGCCTTCTTGAGCCATACCTCGGTCCCCAACAGTCTAGAGAGTGAAGTGGTACGCCATTAGAAAACGTTAGAACTGCAGCTCTTCAGGATTCCCCAAAGTGTACGTGCGTTCTCCTTCAAACCGGGCCTTTTCCTCGGGACTCAGAGTCACCTTCACAGTATCTGACATCCTACTCCGTCCCAAGATGCAAGGAACACTAAGGAAGACATTATCCCTAATTCCACAGAGACTCGTTAATCGTGGCGGAAATTGGATGCACCCGCCTTAGAGTCTTCATTATACTTCCTGCCAGATCTGCCATGGAAGGTCCAAAGGCCCAGGATGTGCAGCCTTTCAGTTGGCTCATCTTTTAGGCACTGCCAATCACCTGTTTTTGAACCTCTCTTTGTTTTTCCTTATCTACATCAGTGCCCAAGTCAGGGTGCAGAGTCTCTAAGTTGACCCCCAAAACATTGATTCAACTCCAGACAGATACGCCGGAGTCACCGTGCTCCCCGGGGACCCACCCATGACAGCTCAATTGGCAAACTCCCAGCCTTTCCCCCATTAGGTAGTGGAACCAGTCTGGATCCAGATTGCAACCACTTTCAATAACACGGTTTTGAGGAAGGACACCTATTTTCCAAGTCACATGGGTCAAGATATCCACTGGATTGGAAACAATAAGCAACTTGCATTTGGGGGCTCTATTTTACAATATTACAACATAGTCTTTTGCTACTGGCATAGTTTTTTATTTACTTCTACCACACTTTTCATATATATTCATGTAAAATTAAATATGAATATAAATATATTTTTAAATATGTATAAATATAAATATATATTTTATAAGTGCACACACATGTCAAGTCATATTAAATTGAAATGCTATCCTATATGTTCACCTCCTTGTAAAGGTCAGCCCATGACACTACAAGTTCCATTTAAGGCTGTGACTAAGCTCCACTTTCTCCAGAATCCTACAACCCAAAGAGAGCTTTTCCTGACCTTCTACTGACCTTCTTATCTAAACTCACCTGAGATTCATATGTTGATAGGTATATCGCCTTGTACTGCTGTTTCATATCATTTTTAAACTCTTGAACATTTGGATAGTCACACACTTTTTTTTCTCTAAGAATGTTTTATGCTCATTAAACACTGTATCCTTTATACTTTTCTTTAGCCCCATGTACAGTTTTGCCCAGAGTTGGCCCTCATTAATCAAAGAGAATGCCTGGCCCTGCTAATTCACTGGATTTCTAGCCAGAACCCTCCTCAGAATATCTGCATTTCTAGAATTGTTTGGCTCCCAAATCTGGAAGAGTTTTATTGTCTCTCGAATAAAACATATAATGATCTTTTTAAAAAGCATCAAACAATCCATGGGAAAAAATCTCCTTGTTTTCAAAGCTGGGTGATAGAGCTGGAGCGGTAGTTCCCCTAGGAAACTCCCTCGCCTCCTGAAATAACCCATCAGTTCCCTGGCAGGTGGACCATCCACCATTACTGTCTCACCACCTTTAGCAGAAAGTTGTTTTTGGCAGTCCCCCTGTTGGATGCTAAAGTCTCCTTCCACTAGGAGATTTAATTGAAAATCTATAGCCTTCTTCTTAAAATCAGAAATGCATCCTAATACCTACTTTATTTTAGTTTACCTTATTGTACTAGTCAAGGTTCTCCAGAGAAACAGAACCAAGAGGATGTGTGTGTAGGTATGTGTGTATGTGTGTATGTATACATCTCTGTGTGCATATATTTATATATGAGGATCTGAGGAGTTGGCTCATGTAATTTTGGAGACTGGCAGGTCCAGAATCTGCAGGGTGGGCTGGCAGGCTGGGGACACAGAGAAGATCCTATGCTGCAGTTCAAATCTGCCATCTGCCAGAGTTCCTCTTTTGTTCAGAGGAGGTCTGTCTTTTGTTCCAAAGGTCAGGCCTTGAAATGACTGCATGAGGCCCACTCATTATGGAGGACAATCTACTTTATTCAGAGTCCACCAATTTAAATGTAAATCCTATCCAAATCACTCTCTTAGAAGCATCTAGATTAATGTTTAACCATATATCTGGGCACCATGGCGCAGCAACATTGACACATAAAATTTGCTATTACATTTGTTTATTACTTTATTTTAACCACAGATGTCTCAACATTCCCTTAGCTTCATGTGACTTTTGTCTGCCTGAGAGCAGGGACCCCCCCTGCTTATTCATCAGTGTATCCAAATACCAGTTCCATAGATGGATGAGCACCAAAAGTTGTCTCTGGCAAAGACTATAACATGACTGCAAACTCCAAGCTACTTATGATCACAGCTGGGGCTCATCAGCAAGAGGGACAAAGCTGTCTTAATTTGGTTCAGCCTAATATGAACATCTTGAAACTCATCATTTCCAATATTGTAAAATACAACCCAAACTGCAGGTTGCTTATTCTTTCCAATCCAGTGGATATTTTGACCTATATGGCTTGGAAGGTAAGTGTCTTTCCCCAAAACTGTTTCATTGGAAGTGGTTGCAATCTGGATCCAGCCCAGTTCCATTACCTAATTGGGGAAAGTCTAGGAGTTTGCCCACTGAACTGTCATGGTGGGTCCTCAGGGAGCATGGAAAGTCTAGCATGCCTGTGTTGAGTAGAGTCAATATTTTGGGTATCTCCTTGAAGGATCTGCACAAGGTGAGCCAACTGAAAGGCTGCACATCCTGGGCCGTTTGACCTTCCATAGCAGATCTGGCAGGAAGTATAATGAAGACTCTAAGGCGGGTGCATCCAATTTCCGCCACGATTAACGAGTCTCTGTGGAATTAGGGATAATGTCTTCCTTAGTGTTCCTTGCATCTTGGGACGGAGTAGGATGTCAGATACTGTGAAGGTGACTCTGAGTCCCGAGGAAAAGGCCCGGTTTGAAGGAGAATGCACGTACACTTTGGGGAATCCTGAAGAGCTGCAGTTCTAACGTTTTCTAATGGCGTATCACTTCACTCTCTAGACCACGATAGGATGTTAGTGTGTATTGTCCTTGTTACCTGATCGGTTATTGCTCAAGTAGTCATACTGAAATGGCCTAGGGAAAACGTCGATTCCCTAAAGTTACAGATAGGAATGGTTCACCAGCCCTGCAGCCATATCCCGATGCTGGGTGGTCCCTACCTGGTGTGGTTCTGGATTGGTCTATGTGAAGGAGCTCCACCTCTTCCGGGACGCGGCTGGTGTAGCCTCTGTAGCCCCTGCTCCTCGAAGCAGATGTGCGTTTACTTTGTGTTACAGAACTCCTGGCTTCTTTCCCCACCATGCTCAGCCCAGCTTTTCTCTCCAATCACATGCTGGGATCCCTTGTTTAAATTCAATACTGCATCTGTCCTGCACTATATATATCAGAATATAGAATACATTGCCATTTTTAATGTAAAAATAAAGATCTGATATGCAACCAACTATCCATGTGTCATACCAACTGAAATTCTAAATAAACTTTGAACAGTGAAAAAATAAATAAATACATATTGTAAAACAATGATGACTGCTAATTTTTAATTATCATCCTTTAAATCTTGCTGGAAAACTCTGATTTATAAATAAATCTTTCCATTTTAAATAACTCCCCCACAAAATATAGGATGTGAAGTGAGTGTATAGCAAGAGCTCTTGGCTGATGCCAATTAAGCAATATTTAACTGCTACTATGAGTGCCATATAGTCATTCAGTGATCAGATCCCTTATGAACTGTGCTTTGAGCTGACTCTGGGCATGGTTTCTTTTAGTCATTCTTTGCCTTCCCTCACTCTGCCTTGTTCTAGGGAGGTATGGGTGGTATGCTGACCCTCGTAGATTACATTTCAAAGGCCTCTGTACCATCTGGTTTCTGGCTGAGTTTGATCAATGACAGCCCTGGAAGTCAGGGGTAGGAAGAAATGGGGGCTACTTTTTCTCTTCCTTGCATGCCTCAAGTTACTGAAACCCAAATCTCAGCATCAAAAATCTTCCCATTTCCTATTTTTGCCTTATGGCAATGCTCTCTGGAATGCTCACCACTAGAAGGGAAGGTAAGATCATCTTTTTAAAATTAAAATAATAACAATAACTAAATAAGGCAAAATAAAATAAATCAAGTAACAGGAACTAAAACTCAAGTGAAGGTAAGAGAATAGAGAATAGAGAATAAAATTTCTACAATTAATGCGTTTTGTCAGCAAACTACAAAGGGTCCTTAAGAAATGGTAAGGAGGAAGTAATCAAAATTACTTTTAAGTCTTTTCCAAATCATCCCATTGGGAGCTACTCTAAAGCTAGCAGAGTTTAATCTCTATTTTTAAAAGTTCTTGCAATAATGAAATTACCTTTTCTGTTAGAGACTAAGGAAGAATGTTCACAGATGTTTGGTTTATGGTAGTGCCATAAATTCCAAAGAATGCACTGGCCATCTTCAATAAACATATTATTTTCTGGAAGAATGATTTTCCATATTTTACTTGATGTAAGCAATCATAGACCATGCTCTTCTATTAACCACAAACTTCACTCTTTTCCTCCCTAAAGATACACACACCTCCCAAGTTCTCTGTTGCTCTTATACTCTGCGTTGACTCAACAAAGCATATATCTTTGGTATAATTTTTTTTTTCTTCCTTGGCTACTTCTGGTTGAATTATTTAAGCTGTTTAGAACTATGAAATTCCCTTAGGAAATAACTATTGATCTGTTAGAACACAAAGATGACTCTAAAGCACCTTTTCCTAGAACTTTGGAGTAACACTACCTAAGAAAGCAAGGTTACAAACCCCAGCTCAAACTGAAAACCAAAGTAATTTACTGTATTCCGACAAAAATCATTAGAGACATCACTTCTTAGACTATGGATAAATAGTTCAACTATCGTGAGTTCTAATTTTAGTTTTTACACGCCTAAAGCATTATTTTTTGTCACTGAACCTATGAGTCAGTATTAGAGGATTTGAGGTCTATTCTTAATTAACATAGTTTTTCTATGATATCCTACATAATCTTGAAGGATTCATATGCATTGCAAAATGCCGCTGATCCTTCAGACAGACCTGCCCTGCCCCAGATAAGCTAAGCTGAGGGGTTATCTTTTGACAAAAGATGATACCACCACCTACCACAACTTGTTTTACATCATGCAGAGATGGTATAATTTTCCCTTGAGGTATATGGTCTAAGTTTTATAACACACACACACACACACACACACACGACTTCAAATTGAGAGCTCAGAAAAAGATATATGTTTCTTGCAATTTTTGATTATGAAAAATAACAAAGGAAGGACTGACTTTCATTATACATCTGGGGAAGAAATACTAATGTTTAGTCACAGGTTGTCCAACACACTGAAAAAAGCAAAACAAACATTCAGTCTATCAATTGAACCCAAAAATATACTGCTGCCTGTAAGTAAAGAGTTTGGGCTTTCAACCACCTAAGGTTTTCTACTAGCTCTAAACTACTGTGATTGTAATAGTGTGGTTTCTTTATGCTCTCTGATCTTGTGATGAGGAGCACTTAATGATCCTATGCTTATTCATCCCTTTCTCTGCATTTCTGTCATCTCATTTGGAAAAGATGATTATATATTATATTTTCTCCAGAAATTTTATTCTCCATCTTTTTTTCTACTTCATAACTGAAGTCATTGATGCCATAGATATTTCCTGGTGACTTTATGGATGTTCCTCACTGGGCATATAATGTCCTTTACTATGTCCTTTACTAGGATGCAAATGTTTAGTTAAGACGTAGCTTAGACTTCTCCTTCCAGTTAGGATGTAGAATGGTGTAAAAGACCTTTGTTTTGACAGTAACTATAAGAAAAGAACCAGACAAAATAGAAACTTTACTTCTCTATGAGGCTACTAAAAACATGGACAGCAAAGAAGCCTTGGTAAACTATATTCCAGAGAGAAATGAACCCATCACAGATGAAATGGCAGCAACTTCCATACCTGGATCCAGGACCCCCAGGTGATCTGTCAGACATAGGAAGCCTTTGTGGGGTGAGAGGGAAATAGCCAGTCCTTTCTTGGATGACTGGGTTGGTGCGCAAAGGGCAATCACATGGTCCGGGCCTTTATACAGTGATTTGCACCGCAGGGCCACAAGTGAACCCAGTATATATGAAAGTGCAATCAACCCCTCCCAACTCAAGATCAAAAGTCTCCAAGGCTCTTTCATTCACAATGTTTGGAAATCTCTCTCCTCACTTCAGGCTTGCACTCAGGCTCTCACCCTCTATCTCTCTCTGAAAAATCTGAGGAAGCAGAAAAATGTGATAAGATAAAGTTTGGATGACATAAAAATAGACTCAGATAGTTACTGAAATTAGTAGACAGGAAATTTAAAACAACTATTATGCATTTGTCAAAGAATTTATAAGAAAATATGTATTGTGGGTAAATAAATGGTATTTTCTCTTAATTTTCTGTGAAAAAATGTAAACATTATAAAATAACCAAACAGAAATTCTAAAACTTAAAAATGTAATATCTGAAGTCAAAATTTATTAGATGGGGCTTAAGAACAGATTGGATATTGCAGAAAAAAGAATGAGTGAATTTTGAACAAGTCAATAAAAATGACCCAAACCAGGGATGCCTGGGTGGCTCAGTCCATTGAGGGTCTGACTTTTGGTCTCAGCTCAGGTCATGACCTCAGGTTATGATCTCAGGGTCATAATCTCACAGTCATGAGATTGAGCCCCATGTTAGGCTCTGCCCTCAGCACAGAATATGCCTGAAATATTCTCTCTCCCTCTCCCTCTCCCTCTGCCCTTTCTCCCACTCACACACACAACTCTCTCTCTCTTAAATAAACAAATCTTTTTTTAAAAAATTACCTGAACTGAAATAAAAAGGAAAAAAAATTCAAGTCAGAAGATCTATAACTGAGATAGGATCATGCAAATATAATTGGAGTCCCAATAGGAGAGAAAGTGGGTCAGGAAATGACTTGAAGTAGTTTTTTTCTCTTAGCAACAAAAGGTTCATTTCACAGTGGGGTCCCTCTCCTGCCTTCTAACTGGTCTTTCCCTTCTACCTCTCCCTGGACTAGAACTGGTGTGGGTATGTGGGCAGTGCTGTCAACTGGAAGCATGTTTGGTCCTGAATTAAAATAATTGTATCAGTGTATGCTTGCTCTAAGACTCAAGGGGTAGTAACTTCCAAATCCACGGAAGACAATGAACCAGTAAGTACCAATAACTATAGCATAGTTCTACTTTTTAGCTCAAACATGAAAACCCAAACTTTAAACCCTGGGGGAAGTGGAGGTTACCGGGGAGGGCGTAGAAGCAATATTAAACATTAACATTTAATCAGTTTACAAATAATCCCTCTATTTTCTCTGCATGGCATTTTCAAAATACAAAACTGAAACCACTGAAGGGAAAGGAGCAGTGACATAACAGGTAAATCTGGAAATGTTCCTTTTATTAGATTAATTCTGCCAAATATTAACATCAAATGAAATGGAAGTGACCAGGTGTGGAGTGGTCAAGGAGTCCAAGGAGCAGAAGTTCATCTATGAAGTGCATTGATGGATGCAGTTGCATTGGATGGGACTTAAACACTACCTCTACGTCAGTCAAGAGGCCCCTAAATGGTAGTGAGAAATTCCTGTTCTTATTATAAGATTCACTTATGGTGGGGTGGGGGTATGGTTCTGTTCACCCCAGCAGAAGTGAAAGGAGGAGCAGTTCCTACAGGCTAGTACGTCGACCTGCCTTCCTCTCCTGCTGGCACCTTGTCAAACACTCTGAATAAACAAGACGACAAGAAAGGAAGAAAGATCAAAGATGTTTTAATCTTATATAATTATAAGAAGACTAAATGGGAAAAGTCCTATTTCATTCCATATTTCACATTTCCCAGCTTGTCAGCCAGTATTTAATGAATCTTTGGCACGGTAGCCTCACTTTCCTACATTTTTGAAATTTTCTGATCATAAATTGTGTCATTATGTAAGTGTTGCCTATTATTTTTTGAATGTTTGATGGAAAATAGACTAGAGGAAAACTTGTTATATTAATTAGCTTGACCAGTGATTTTAGGTGATCTCTGGATGTAACATGTTCTTGGGCAAGTGAGGATAAGAATCAAAAAGAACAGCTGTGAAGGTTGTTGAGGATGGGATAAACTACAGAGCCTTAGAGACCATGTAATTCTCCCGTAGCACACTGCAGAATGATAGAGCAAAGGGGCAAGCAAGGGTGGAGAAAGGGGTTAGAGACTTCCTGGCGGGGGGGGGGGTAGGTATGGAGGATGGGGAATGAATGGATTTAGCTGAATGACTACAATGCTGGGCAGAAAACAGGAGGGATAAAATTTTTAAGATAAAGAAAACAGAACCCACTATAAAATTCTAGGAGTCACCTGAGTAAATTCAATGTAAGGTTACTTTCAGCTTATGTTTGAATAATAGCTGCCTGCTTCTCCTTCTGAAAGGCTTCTCAGACTACCTGCTATCCCTTTCCCTCTTGAACTCTTAGATTTCCCCAAAGAAACAGTCTTCACTTTTTGAAAAGCTGTCGTGAGGGGCATCTGGGTGGCTCAGTCAGTTGAGAGTCTGTCTTTGGCTCAGGTCATGATCTTGATTGGGGTCCCACATCAAGCCCCTCATGGGGCTCCCTGCTCAGCGGGGAGCCTGCTTCTTCCCTCTCCCTCCCCCCCCAAATAAATAAATAAAATCTAAAAAAAAAAAAGCTATAGTGACCATGTCTCCTTTTACTTTCAAGCTGAAATGAGAAAATATTGAAAAGCCTATGATTGCTTCCCCTTTCCTATCACATCCCCTTTCCCGAGTATCAGCAATTCCTACCTCTAATTCTGCAGTTAGAAGCATGCAGCCCATGTTACCATTATCTTATTTCCACTTATAAGAAAAGAACGTGACTGAGATTTTTATACTAGGTATTTGGCCAGAAACAGCCCAGAAAATAAACTGTCTCTTCTGGGAACACTGACAGTCCTGAAAGGGTTAATTAATTTCCCACAGGATCACATTTGATTCAAGATTTTGCTTGATTCGCCATAGGATTAAAATAAGATTGAATTAATCTTGAAAGAGTCACAGTATGAAAGTTTCAAAGTGACTATTAGCTCAGCTGAGGAAGAAACTCTATTTTGTTAAAAGCATATAAACATGATACCTGATGTTGCCATTACCCCCAAAAAAGTGCTAGCCAAATGTTAAATTGCAAACACTGGTAGAAAAATTAGGGATGAGTAATAAAAGACATTATGGATTTGCTTCCTTTTTAGGCAAACATTAAGGATTTGCTTCCTTTTTAGGCAAATTATTAATGACTATGGGAAAATAAAGTGATTTGAAGAGAGAAGCTTGCTGTGTACCAGCTGCTCCTGGAGTCAAGTAATTTCAATATTCCACTTGATATCTCACTAGATACGCATGCATGAACAAGAAGGGCTTCAACACTTCACAATGAGACTTTTAAATTATCTTCTAAGATGCAGCTGTAGGCGAAAGTTATTGAATGCATAAATGAAACTGAGAAACAAATTTCCAGCTAGGTTTCATACAACCATTCAACATCCTCTTTGATGTCTCATGGACACTGAATCTAGTTCTCCTTCTCAAAGGAGTGGGACATCCTCAGAAAGGAAGAGTAATTGCTACCGTCAATTTAATAACCTGTCTTTCCCACTAGACTATGAGTGCCTCCTGGGCAGGGACCAGCTGTTTTACTTTTGTACCCACAGGACTTGGCATAAAGTCTACCATCTGGTAGGTAAATGCTCACTACATATTAGTTGAATGGATAATGAGAAGGAGGCAATCACCATCACGTCATGTTTGATGGTGGCACCTAGTGACTCCTTGGGCCCTGAATCTTTCATCATTAATCTCTTCTTTGAATTAAAACATTAATGGCATTCTTCTAATAGACACCAAAGTAGAACAAATGCAGAGACCTCCCCTGTTCTTGAATAGAATGACTCAACATTATAAAGATGTTACCTCTTCCCAAGTTAGCTGATAAATTTACAACAATCCCAATAAAACACCAACAAGCTTTTTAATGAAGTTAGGCAAGTTGATCCTAGAGTTCATGTGAAAATGAACACATAATCAGGAAAGCACTGAGAAAGAAAAAGGGAGGTAGAATTAGCTCCAAAGCACACACTATGGTAAAGCTTCTATGATTTAAACCTTGTGATACGAGTACATGAATAGACAAGTAGACCAGAGAAAAAGAACAGAAATGGATCCAAAGACATATAAAAGTTTAGTGTATGATAAAAGTACAACTCGAATTAGTGGGGCAAAGATTGAGTTTTTATTTTACTTTATTTTTTAAAGATTGATTTTTTGATAAATGGTAATCATCTGGCAAAAGATAAAATTACACCCACACCTCACTCCATACACAAGAGTAAACTACAAGTAGATGAGAAATCATAACATATGAAACCATGTAAGTATTAGGGGAAAAAACACGGGTAAATTCTGCTTCTCACACAGTATTTTATTTAACTAGGTTTAATGATATTCTGCTATTTGCAGATTAGGACATGCTTACTTACTAGAAAGTAACTCTGATGTCTTATGACTAATACATAACAAGAATAACTGTAGACACTCAGCATCCATCAGGAAAAGGGCAGGACACAGTTATTCATTTTTCTTATCTGGATGAAACCTTAGGTTACCTCTCTTGGTAATCTTATTTGGCACCTTACAAATAACAGAACTCAGTTCATTTAATGTATTCTTTAAAGTAAAAGACAGAACATAATGGGAAAAAGTATTTCTAAGATTCTACCAAGAGATTTCAGAAACTGGGAAAGATTATGTCTTTTAGCAGAAGGCTTATTTTTAAAGTTTAACCATCTCCAACTTATAACTGCTTTAATCATAATCTAAAGAGTCCCTTAAAATGCTGAATTCTTAAGAAGAAAAAGTTCTCTAATCACCCAGGGGCCAAGGATGAATACAAGAAACTCAGTTTCTTTGCTCATTTCAACCTCTTGGGTGATTCCCTTCAACCCTTCACGCTCCCTCTCTTTTGTCACTTTCGGGGATACCATGAAATCTGCCAAAGCAAAGTCAAGTGATTGTAAAAAGAGTCATTTCCTTGATTCCCAGGTTATGAGGAGAAATTCAAAGCTGGAAATCGTTTAAACTAAAACAAAACAAAACAAAACAAAACACAAAAAACAAACATAAATAAGTAGCCAAGTGTTGACAACAGAAAAAAGAAAAAGTGCTATGGTTGTAAAAACTCCTGCATACCTTGTTCAGTAAAAGTGCCCTCTTCTCCCAAATTATTCTTTTATGACAAATAAGCAAACTCATACCTAAACTGTGGTGTGCCCTCCTACCACAGCTTGCACCCAAAGGTGTGTAGCCAGCCCCTCTAATCAACCACTCCACTCTGTGTTCTCCAGGGACTATCAAGCCTTTCCACAAAAACAACAGCAGCTCTAGATACTGGAGAGTCTACCAGAAATGGCAACAGAGAAACTTCAGTGATACTGAAAAGAGTTCTTCAATGACCAAGATCCATGAAAAAGTATTTAAGATCCACTATATGGCTTTCATATTTTACAGACCCGTCAGACCTAAAATCCTAAGAAATGGGAAAATATGGGATCTTGGTTACCAATTCTGTTACCAATGATGTTCTGCCTAACACACCTGTTGGTATGACATAAATCTGGACTTGGAAAAATACTTTTTATTCAAGAGCCTGTAACTGCTGTGGGCTTTATTGTGGGGAACTGTGCAGAAACTTCGAGTTGATCCAATTTACTTTGAATCGCAAACATTTTCTGAAATAGAACTTGTCAACTCATTCATTTTTCAAAGGTGTGATTCCCACTTGAATTTTAAGTTTCAAGATTATATCATCATAAAATTATCTATGTTATTTATTTAATGCCCTACCTTAGTACAAAATCGATCTCAGGTCACTCAGGGACTTATAAGTAGCACAGTAAGATTCTTTTTCTAAAGATAGAGAATATCAGAGCAAAGTGAAAAAAAGAAGGAGAAAAGTCCAGGAGAGTTAGTTCACAGAAATGCATGCCTCAAGTTTCTGCACAGGGGTAAGGGAAACCACATAGAAAATTCTGGATTCCTCTGTTATAGTGAGCTTTGGGGAAATTCATACTGTCCATAACATGGGCAATATGGAAAATACTTAACAACTGAAAAAGTCAGGCCTTAATCGACCTGATGCTAACCTGAAAAATGTAATATGATTATATGGAGATGAATGTTAACTAGACTTACTGTGGTAATCATTTCACAATGTGTACAAATACCCAGTCATTCATTATGCCATATGCCTGAAACTAATATAGTGTTATATGTCAATTATACCTCAATTAAAAAAATAATTTAAAAATGTAGTACAGCATCTCAATATGTAGTATTTGGCAATATGAAATGCTATCCCCTTGACTCTGCCATCTTTAAATTAAAATTATCTGAGTACCTATTCAGCAAAAGATTCCTTTGTAAATGAAGCTCATTGCTTAAAATAAAAGTATAGCTTATTTTTTTTGTTTGTTTCTCATGCTTTAAAACAGAAACTTGGTCGAGACTTCAAATTAAAATTTAATTTTTTTACTTCTTTCTGGTCTTGTTTTTAAGTTAAAAGTAGGAGAAAATTTCCCAAATCTGTGTAGTGGTATTATTTCCTCTTTTAGATCTCATATATAGATACTCAGACTTTTAGAGAGTTTATTTTTATGGCAAGATTTTCCTCAAACCAAATCCCAGAGAGGACAACTTTGGCTTACAAGCACTAGAATGCTACAAAATGGGGAAAGAGAGTTCCATGAATAAATACTTGATTAAGTATTAAATGAATGTGTTGTCCTTGCTCCATTAGAAAATGACTTCCACAATAGCTCTTCATAGAGAAAGCAGCAAAGGAGAAAGTGGAAATTCTGCAAAGTAACATAAGGACACAAAGTGATTTCTCACATAATTTCATTCTTGGGAAAGGGCAGGAAAAAAAATTGTTAGGGATAAAGTGTGAGTCTTACCCTAATCTCCTCTTGACTTTACATGTAAACCTTTTCTAAGAGAACTTGATTCCAATTATGTGGAGAGGTTTGAGAAATCTGCTTTCCCTAAATGCCTTAAACCCCAATCAAAAGAGGAGATTTCCCAGATTGTGCTCTCTCTCTATCTCTCTTTTTAAGATTTAATTTTTAAGTAATCTCATGCCCAAGGTGGGCCTGGAACCCACAACCCCACCCAGATCAAGAGTTGTATGCTCTACCCACCAAGCCAGGCAGGCCCCCTTACCCAGATTTTTCTAAGTGAAGAATCCTAGGAGCACAACAGTCATTTCCAGATTCTACAGTCTGTACTTACAAACAGGTCTTCCTTCACAGGTAACTATAAAGTATGAGTGCCACTAAGGACTTTGACCAACTCATGCCAGTGGACTTAAATGATTTTTATTTAACACGTAATTTTAATCAGATTCTGGGCTGTAATAGGCAATCTTTTTGTTACCTTATGTCCTGTCTCCTTAGAACAAAGGAGAAGACCTGGGAAGGATGTGTGACACTCAAAAGAAAAGAATAGGAAGAGGAACAGAATAGAAAAAGATGAGAAAGAAAAAGTGTATGCAAGTCAGACATTTCCTGTGGTGTGAAGTTAACTCATGATACCAAGAATATTCCAGAAGAAATTTTACATAAAAGTGGGATTGGCCATGTCTAAGATAAGAACTGTCCTCTAGATCATGCCTCCGTTGTGGAGTGGCCTTCAGTGGTCTCTACTGCAAATAGGCTCTGGGGTCTAGCATCGGGGTCACTACCATCCACAATGGCACAGCAAAGCCCATAAGGGGTCGTCACCAAGGGGTCCACCAGCCCACAAGCAACAGCGTGGCAGCCATTCCCTCCCACCGCTTGCTTGTGGCCACCCAGGGCTGTTACCCATGCCCCCTGGACTCCACTTCCACAAAGAGCTCCTGCAGAAGTGTACAGTACCCTGAGGAAGCCATCCCTTACCATTCAGTCTCCCCAGGGCCGACCCAGGTCACTGATGGGCAAATTCAAGTCTTCCGTTCACAGCTACAGTGTTGGAGCCACATGTTAAGTATGTGGTTTTCTATCAGTATCTCAAAGAGTTCTTTTGCTAAAATGAAATTCAAGCCAGTGCATTAAAAAAGGAATTTCTTTGTAACTTAGTTTGAGTCACCACCTAAACTTCTTAGTTCTTGGTTCACTTCACTGTGGAAGGATTCATTATCCTATTCCTGAGAAAGTTAACCTATGAATTTCAGATCTGGAAAAAAATGGAACTATTATGTGGCCCATTTCTCAGCCTTCAGAAAGGACTACAGTCTATAAAAACTGAAAATACATCATTTTTCAAACTCTGCACAGCAGATTTCAATTCTTTTTTTTAAAAAAGATTTTATTTATTTATTTGACAGAGAGAAACACAGCTAGAGAGAGAACACAAGCAGAGGGACTGAGAGAGGGAGAAGCAGGCTTCCCGCAGAGCAGGAAGCCTGATGTGGGGCTTGATCCAGGGTCTTCAGGATCATGACCTGAGCCGAAGGCAGTTGCTTAACCAACTGAGCCACCCAGGTGCCCCTCAATTCTTTTTTGGTAGCCATTCATGGTTCACATTTCTCACCATAAGGAAGTTCTTCTTTCTGTCAAGCCTAATTCCCTTACGTTGCAGAATAATTTGGTCTCTTCTTAATCCAGTAGTATCCAACGGTATCCAACTATTGGATACTATTATTAAATTCATGTTCAGCTTTTTCTCCCTCAGTACTTTTGGTCTTTCCATATTTTCATTCTCTCATTCTTTAATCATCTTCGTGGCTTTCCTCTGAACCCTTTCCAATTCTTCATACTTGTCTATAAATTCAGAAGTGAGTGTCCTGAAGAGAGATTCATAAAAACCCTCGGTTGATTAGCAAACTTCCCTTTGGTCACTGTAGTTGGTATGTAATAATAAATTGCCAGAAAATAATCATTATAAGATTGTCCTCTAAAAAAAAAAAAGATTGTCCTCTGAGGGTGAAATTATAAAATCAATGCAAAATGGCCCACACAGTTTTACTGGGGTTAAAAATCTAGAATCAACAAGGTGATCATTTGATTAAATACTGCACATTAAAGGAAAGATGGTGTCACTTAAAAGAGGTGTTGGTCAGGCATGAAAGCTTGAAAAAAAAAGAATCACAGAGTCAGGTCTTTGCAATGACTACCCAAACAGTATCCAGGGAGGAGGGTGTTGGCCAGATTATTCTGATAACTTGGTGGTGCTTGTGTCTTCCTGTTGAAGACATAGCTACAGTAGGTCCGAGTCCTGTGGTCATCATAGATTTGATCACTTACCACAAAACCCACTGATGTGACCATGTCACTCGTGTACAAGAAGGAGATCAGCATGACCAAAAGAACCTACTCAGCTCTTCCTATATTCCCAGAAGCCCTAATTTCTATATTAAATCTCTTTATTCTTACCAGACTTGCCAAATTCTCAGATACCAGATATGATGTGCCAACATTTTTCCAGTTTTTTTAAAAAAAACTGTGTGCAACAGATTCATTTTTATTACTTTTGCTTTATTCCACAATACAAAACAAAAACTTCTACCTGGACATTTAAATCCTGAAGGGAATGAAGTCTATTGGTTGCTATGCCAAGGTTTACTTGAGTAAAGGAAATCTTTTTTTCTTTATTTCACTTTGGCATTTTCTTCCTAGTAGTGGATAGTGTAGATAATTAACAGTACATTATTAGCTGCTAACTGGTATCCACCTCAAACATCTTCACTGATGGCACACCCTTAGCAAAATGTCCTTAACTCATTAGCTCTGAGCATGAAAAGGCATATACCGCTAACAGACATCATACCCATTTGAAGAAAGTCTCTCTGAATGACATGCTATATATCATACAGGAAACTGGAAAGGATTCACCAAAATGTCTTAAGTAGATAGATCATTAATAATTTCATGAGACATAGAAGAAGGTTCAATCATAGGCCAGCACTACCCTTCTTCCCCATCATGGGAGTCAGTTAATAAGCACAGATGGACATAATTGATAGCTTTCTCTTCCCAGGGTCTCATGGGCTTCATTTGCAATAACAATTTGGAGATGTCTGCTATGCATTCAACAGCAATTCATCTATTTCCAACCAGTGACATCCCTCACATATTTGATACATAGAAAACATTTTTTCTACTCTATGACAAAATTATTTTCAGTATTAACTATGACATGAGACAAAAATAATGTCAAGAAATGTAGACTGATTTTTTTCTTTATTCCCCTTAATAAACATAATCATACCAGAAATGAACAAATGGATGGATGGATGAACATTCAGTTTTAAAAGGAAAAAAAATGGAGTATGTTCTTGTGATTTCGATTTACTCAAGATACCTTTTGGGGGAAAAAAAGGACAAACATATCTATGTTGGTTTGTCATGAATGAATAACATTATAGTTTCTATTTTTGAGCTTTAGCTTCTGCAAATTTAAAAATCTTAAACACAAATAAAACTTCCAAGTAGTCACATAAGATGACAGAATTGAAATAATTCAACTTCTGTTTCATTATATCTACAACTAATATATAAAACCCACAGTTTAAACACAGGAATATGTGAAGATACAAACTATGGCAGATGGAATATCCATGATTCCAAATCATCACAAACTTACTCTCAAAACAAATACATGTAGCTGAGTCTCACATGTCAGGGGGCAACTTCACATCTGGCAATTCTCTAACGTAATTTATAAGTGGAATATTTATAATGAGATACTTAATATTTAATACTTATTCCTTATTTCAATGAGAAATAAGTCTCTTAAAAGGGGCTACTTTGAAATATATTATATATCATATATACTTAAAACACAAAAGTAACTGCTATACTTGTTTAGATCTTAAGCTAACAAAAATTTTTTCAGGGAGGAGTATTTTTCAACTGAGAGTGTTAGGCTTGCAGGTTCATAGTGATAAGAGCACAGCAGATCACCATTCATGGTTTTATTATTGTTTTTACCATCCCTACACACAATGTACCTCTTTTAGTTTATATCTGGAATAGATTGATCCAACTCACTCAAATTACAAACTACTTCATCCAATTGAATGATATTGGATTTCAATTTTGATTGACCCAGGCTCAGACAGTAATCTTAAATATTCTTTCCACCTCCAACCATTGATCAAATAATGTCATCCACTTATTTCACAGAAGCCGACTGCACAAACATTCCTTACTTAGGTCCTACACCTACCCTTCTGAATTCTTGACCAGCTCAGGAGGACATTATGTTTAGAGTCCCACCTGTATTCCATTCATCTCCCTCCCAACGTAGTCAGTGTGTGACCCCCCAAAGTCACCTTCTTTCTTCTTTCATGATATTGCCGAAGCTAACATGCAAAAGACTCAAGTCTTGCTGTACCTGTTCACTCTCAATGTTGCACATTTTCCTTCCCAAGGAAATAGAGAGGGGTTGAGTTCGTTCTTTATTGCCTCTTCTATAACCTTAAAGACCTGGCAGATTTCTCTTATATCTTAGTATTATTTTATCTTCTTAATTTGTTATATACCTCTTACGGGCTTATAAGAAATTGTTAACTATAATATTTAATCATAAAGTAATTTCCTACTTTTTATCACTGGTGTTCTTGGGATGTATTTTTGCCTTTATGAAAATGTACTCTCCTGAGTTTTGATTGTGTTGTATCCTGGCTGAGAAAATGAACTTAAAACCTTCTTTGCTTGTTACTTAGATCTCTTTCCAAAAGGAAGTATTTAGCAATAAAAAAAAAAAAAAATGGAAAGTTAACCATATTCAAGCCCGTGCAGGCTTTGATTTATCAATTCATTGTATATGGTATGTGTAATTTATTTTATAATTTATTGTTTACTACATAAACATTTATTGTATAAACATATTAGAGCTTCAGATGTGACTGAAACTATGCCAGGTGGCGAGGATACAGTGATGCATGTGGCAGGTAATCAGTTCTGGCCCCATGGAGCTTACAATCTACAAGTGACTAGAATTTACATTTTTACATTACTTGTAGAATTATCCATCTTCTGAGGTGACTTTAAGGTGCACATTTGCAAAACTCATCATAAAAGACTGATTTAACCAAAGACCTTATTATCTACCATATATTAAGTACATTCAGTTAGAACATACAGCAGTCAGGGACAATATTGCATAATGATTACGAATTCAGGTTATAGAGTCAGGTGGTCCTAGGTCAAATCCTGGCTCTCTCCCCTGCTGGTAGTGGGCATTGACAATCTACTTGACCTTTCTTACCTTTATCAGGACCAAAGGGTTTAATAATAGTATGTATCTCACAGAGTCACTGTAAGGATTAAAGAAGATCTGAAGGGCTAAGAATAGCACTCAGCATAAAGTAAATGATCAAGGTTTGCCATCTTTATTATCATTTACTACTATAATTTTTAATTTTCTACTACAAATATTTACATAAAAGCCCCATTAGATAACAATTAGAAACAAAATGTAAGAAGTGTTTAAGTAATTAGTTCATAAATTTGTCAGAATCCAATCAGAAAAACAGAAACCACATCGAGGATTTCAAATACAGGGAATAAACTATAAAGGATGAGCAGAGGGGAAAAGGAAAGTGTCAGGACACCTGGAGACCAGGAGGCTGGTGATGTGCCCTAGGCTGGCACCTGCCAGCTCACCCTTGCCACCCTGCAGCTAGCTAGTGTCACCACCACAGCCAAGACTAAAAGCACCATGAATGGGGTCAGAACCACCCAAGAGGGACCACAGCTTCTAGGACTGGACACCTGCAGAGATGTGATGCTGGGGAGCCGACAATCATCTCTCCAATCCCCAGAAACAGCCAGCAGCTGCCAGTCCCTGCCATGGGGTTGGGGCCCAAGGCAGAACTCTCTCTACCTCACCCTTCTGGTTTTCCACCAGCGCCTCCCATGGGCAGCACCTGACAAAGCCAGAGAGTATAGTGGGCCTACTACCAGGCCCAGCATTACAGAGTAGAGTGGATGAGGGCAGGTGTGGACCTGAGCGACAGCAAGTAAATAGCACAGACACTAACACCTGCTCGACCCATGATCAAATCAGAATTGAAGGGTCATTAAGATAATTTAATTCAACTTCTAGTTGGAAGAAACAAATGTAAAGTTTCTCTTTCCTGCCCACTTTTTGTTGTTTCTGGATAGCTGATTTTGTTTCAGCTACATTTCGTGTTTATCTTGTCATAAACACTAGCATAGAGTCTATTAGAAGTTTCTATGGAGGATTTTTATTAAAAGGATTTTTAAAATAAGAGGATTCTAATGTTTGGAATAGAATTTTAAACCGTCACTCTATCCAGGCTACTAATCAATGACATTGGTTTGCTGTCATGGTAACGAGCACAGCAGAGGGGTCCATCCCCTCCTATCTACCCGCATCGCTGAGTAGGGTGTGGAAGCTTGCGAATAGCTTCCCCAGCCAATAAATACCACACCAAGAAAATGATAATGGGTAATGATTATTGCCCAAAAGATACATAAAGCAGCCTTTGGAAAGCATGACCAGGGGCAAGGCAGCACAGCCGCATTATGCAGTCAGGAGAGGAAAAACAAGGCAAGTCACAAACTTTTCCTACCCAGTTCTTAAGTATTTTTTTTGTACTCAAAAGGCCCTGAGCACCAATGAGAGGAGAATAGTCATTCAGATGTTTAGCAGCTACTAGATACACATTACCAAAACCTGTCCTGATATTAGGTGTGAAGCAGTTAGTTCTAGTTAGAATCGGTGTGAATGAAAGTAAGATAAAGAGTTAATCCTTAACGGGGCTGGTTACCTCCGCATGAGAGATACAGCTCTAAGTCCAGGTGTGGCTGGCTGGATTCAGACAAAGATGTAGGCCGATGCCTTGGAAAGAATTAGCACCTAAGTAGAAGGAGGCGGCCACTGATGTAGGGACACGTACATTTATTTGATGGTCTTTGCGGTGAGACACTCATTAAATTTTCTCCACTCTGTTGCCAAAGTCCCTCCTCAACGTGATTGAGCTTCGCTTCCCTAATGAAATTTTTAAAATCCATCTTTCCCCCCAGTTAATACTGCAGAGTGGGCCTTATCAAGCAATACATTTGTGAGGCTTACATATTGAATAGCTAAGAAATAGGGAAAAGCCATGGGGTGTAGCTATGTCAGGGATGCCAGGACTGAGAAAGGGGTGACACAGAGAGATAGATGGAAAGCATTAATTGCAAATTCTGCTTAAAGGGAAGCTCGTCAAATACATGTATTATTTTAAAGGCAACATGATGTTCCAGAAAGAACATGGGCTCTGGTGTCACTCAGATGGGAACTCTAACATGATTTTTTTCATTTCTTGGAACCTTAGGGATAATATGTGTAAAATCACCCAGCACAGAGCAAACCTTTGATAAAAGGCAGCATTCATTTCTTATTATATACACATAAACATAAAGTATGTGGTTGGCCATTATAACATAATACTTGGTTGACCTGTGAATATAAAAACTATAGGTGCCTCAGTAGGGAACTAAGTTTCTCCTCCACACAGCTCTGGGAACAGTATTTACCTGTATTTGTAGAGCTGGTCCCCCATGCTGCTGGCCAGCCAGGGAGCAGGCCTGACCCCCAGTGCACAGTCAACAGCCCAGGCAACGATACCAAGCAGTCACAGAAGGAAATCCTGCCCATGTGCTACTAGTATTTTATAATCCCTTATCAAAGTGATGATTTGAAAGATTTGGACCAGGTTGTTTATGTTTCCAACAAAATGAAACAAACCTTTGCAGATAGTACCAGATAATGGGGAGGATGTGAGTCCAGGAGCAGAAAACCTCCCTTGGCCACACCACTAGCTCTCTGTGCCATCCTGGGAAGTTCTCTGCTCCCTTTACCATGTAAAAAACCCTTTAAACCAAGTATCCAGGGAGGGTTTCTGAGAGAACTGAGACTTGAGTGACAAGAAGGAGCTAGATATGGGATGAGCTAGCCAAAGAGCCTGTGGGATGGAGCAAATAGCAATTACAAAGGCCTTGGGGCAGGAGAAAGTGCAGACTGCTCAAGTAACAGGGCATTGTGAGCAGCTGGGAGCATGATTCCAACTGAGGTCCAAAAGCACACAAGGGCTTGATCATGTTGGGCCTTGGGGTTTATCCAATAACCAGTGGAAAACCCCTGGAGGGCTTGAAGCACACAGACGACAGGAAGTGAATAATATTTTTAAAGACTGCTGTGGCTACTGTTCAGGGAATAGTGTAGGGAAGTGGAAGCAAGGAGGTTATTTAAAGCCTATGTCAGGCAAGTGTTTAGCCAGGGTTGGGGTTTCCCCAGGTAAATACTTGAGAGGAGAGATGGGCAAGAGTAAGGGCTTGTGCAAGGCAGTGAATCTTCAAGCCTAGAATTTTAGGAGAGAGGTGAGGAAACAGGTAGATGGGTGATGGAGCGTGAAAAAGCATGGAAATCAGTGAATTGAAGGACTCTTATTACCAGCCGTCGACTTGTAGGTGCTAAAGTAGTTACCAGCATTCTAACTTTTGGTAAATTATTCAACAATTTTTTAAAGCTTCAATTTCTTCATCTGGAAAACAGGAGTAAGAATTCCTGCATTACAGAGCCATGGTTGGTATTCAATTAGTTCATGTGTATAATGGGAGGGCATGGTACCCAGTAAGTGCTAGGGAAATGAAATAATTTAAAACAATAAATTCCCTTCAAACTCCCTTTCAATTTCTCTAGGCTGCAGGTCCCTTGATTGGTACTTCTGCAACACCCATGGAAATTGCCCTTTTGGGTTAACTCTCCCCCATCTAGTGATTGGGTAAAGGTGAAGAATTTCAAGCACATAAAACTATCATCACATTTTAGTGCTCATAACACCTCTATCCCCAGTACGTTCCATTTAGCAAAGTGTCAATCAGTTAAAAGAGGACATTGGGAGCCATTTAGACATCTTTTACTATTAGGAAATAAGGCAACCCCTAGACTCAGATCCCAAAGCTGCCACTACCAGCAAAGTCCATGCGTCTGTCTCCTGGACTTTTACGTTGCTCTCCTCTGACTTGTTCTCCAGAGCAATGTTCCATGTCTGACTTGGAGAAACCTGTTCTCCCAGGACAGGCTTCTGGGAGCAGGTCAGTCATTTTCAGAAGCTGCATTAACCTTTCAGGCACCATTTAGTGGATTAATGTTTTGATGCACTAAATAGTACCCTCGTGGTCCATTTAGATATGATGTAGACTTTAAGGAGAAATTGGGCTGAAAACTTTGTTGTTTCCTAGAAAAAAAGAGCCTGAATATTTACATTTGTTTTTACACCAGTTCTCTAAGGACCCCCGGATGCAGTAGAACCCATTATGATTTTGGTATCAAGGGAAAGGAATAATGGTATTAAGAGCAACGCAAGTGATGCGATGTACTGTGTGGTTTAACAGGACAATTTATAATGATCCTTTTCTAAACTGGCAAGAATTAGCCCTACTTTACAAATACGAATGTGAAAAGATGGACATGTTCAGTGATCTAAAAATGTAATTCCTCCAAGTAATCAATGACATTTATCAATAGCTAACTCTCTCTTGAGCACCTTCTATGGGCTAGACATATTCTAAGCACTTCGTATTGTTTTAATTATTTCCTCTTTACAGCAACCTTATGACTCTACTCCCATCATGCCTGAGCATGGATAAGCAAATGGATGCACAGAGATGTTAAATGACTCGCTTATATAGCTAGCAGGTGGTAAAATCAAGATTCAAATTCAGGCAAGCTAGCTTCATAGGCTCGCCTCTTAATCATGTGCTCTAACCATGTTTTTCAATTTTTTTTTGGCCACGACCCACAGCAGAAAGTACTACTATCCTATAAACTAGCAGAAAGAATTTTAAAGATAATACTTATCCCACCAATTGGGAACACCTTTCAGTATTTTTCTTTTATCCTTTTCCATCTCCTTTTAAGAAATGCTGATTGAGACTCCCTGAACTTATTTTCTGACTCAGTAATGGGCTAGGGTCCTTGGTTTTCCAAACACTGTGCTAATTATGCTGCCTCCCAAACAAAAAGAACCTGGGATTCATAAAGAACCCGCACTGGAATTGAATGGAGACTGAAATCGGCTTCTCTCTCATTTCCTGCCCATCCTCTAAACATCACCTGTGCCTAGTTAAACAGTCAGCAAGCAGGGGAAGATCAGGGAGAAAAGGAAGGATTGATTTGCCGAAATGTCCTAATTTCTCCTCAGTTGTTTCCTTTCTTTTGTTATACCATTCAAATTATGCCTGGACCATTTTAATAGAGAATAAAAAACATCATCCAAAAATCCAATTCCCGTAAGCCTTAGAATAATGGCATTTTTCACTAATGAAACATGCAAACTGTTGTCATCCATTAATAGACTCAATTTTTAATCTCTCAGATGATGGAACATTAAGGTTTCCATAGCAGCAGATGCCAGCTGTTGGGGGATCCCAGGATTTCAGTTGTGTGACAATTAGGGTGAAGCATCGCTGAGACTTTCCAGTGTTTCTGTGTCTTCACTATGCAGTACTCAGAGTTGTTTCTTTTCTTTTCTTGTCTTTCTTTCTTTCTTTTTTTTTTTAACACTGATTATCATGATGTATTAGTTTAAGAAGCTTGACATGTTGATACCTACCCTGGGAGAAGATAGTTATTTCTTGCAGCCTATCACCAGGAGCTGCCTGACATATCTGGAGTGATGAGCTGGGGATGATCATTATCTTCAGTGTTTGGCTTATACATTAATAAAAGTCTTAGTGAATTCAATTATAGACAGTTTTTATTTCAGGACTCTAATGATTTTTGATGAGGACAAAAATCCAATGAACTAAGACAAGACCAGAAAGGCCTTCATCTCTAATACCCATAATACCATAAGACTGCAGAATGTAGAATCTAGTTAGTTTGATAAAAATTAACAAGTTTTTTGGATTAAGTATAGTTAAAGAAAGAGAGACACCAAAAGAGTGGCAAAACCAAATTTGACTATTGAGTTATTACCAGCTACTATCTAATGCCAATGATCATGGGATGCACAGTATAAGATCACCAAGTGCCAACTTCACTAATTTGAAAGGCACAATTAAAGTTACTTTTTCTAAAGAAAGGCAGGGGTGGGGAGGAAGGGAGGGAGAAAAGGTTGGGGGGACAAGTAGTATTATTCCCATTTTTCAAATATGAGAAAATATAGAACTCAAATGTTGCTCATATAAACTACAGCATTTACATACAACACCTTATGCAGTAGGTTATTCCTAGTATCATTTCATCAATAAGGTGACAAAAGCTCAAGGTTATGGTGGCAGAGTCAATGCTCTGTGTTAATCAAACCTAGAAACAGAAATATCCTCTTGGACATACAGACCCATTGTTAAACCATATTTCTTACCCTGCTTTGCACTTAACTAAGACTGCCTAAGTTGAGTGCTGGCCAATGATATATAGGAAGTGGTGGGGTCTCTCCTCTTATCTGTTTGCTGAATACTGATGCCCAAGATGACCTTGTGAGCCATGTGTTGAAGATAGGAAATACATCTGTCTATCTGGTTCTCTAAATGACTATATGGAAAAAGATCCCCTTGAAGACCCATACTAGAATGTGATGAGAACAATTAATATATGTTTGATGGGTTAAGTCCTTGATATTTTTATGTTGGGATTCTTGTTGAGAACCAATAGTGTTAATTATCCTACCTAATATAGAATTCAATACTTTTGTTGCAAGATGCTGCTGTAATACAAAATGCGTAGCATTGACAAAGAAACTAAACATGCCCGAAGAATGGCAGTCAGTATTAGACTGTGGCAAAACATTTGGGGAAATTGCAGTATCACTAAAAACAGATCATTTGCCTAATGAAGTGGCCACTCTGGAGGAAATGGTTAAAAAGAGTGAATGGATTAGTGTGTGTTGATGAATTTGGCTGAATTTGGTATAAGGGTAAAAAAAAACCCAATAAACAAAAAACAATATAAATAGAAAAAAAACTGGCCAGTGTGTAGAAATTTGGCCAGGATTGGAAAAGTCACCTGCTTTACTATCCCAATTTAAGATTTAAGAATTAAGATCAAAACAGCTTTGAGTAAAGATATCTTTAAAGCCCAGTCCCACACCAAAATCACCTTAAGAATGAGACCTTCCTTTTCAGGATTAAAGATCTCAAAATAGTCACAATTTAATTGAGAGAGAAAGGATTGGGGAAGGATAGAGGGGAATCCAAGAAATAAAATAATTTGCAAATCGTATCTCGTAAAGAATGTTATGAAGTTACTGGGATGTGGAATGACTGGAAGAAAATAGATCAAAAATTTTAAGGGAATTTCATTACCAGAGTACCATAGCCTGGACTTAGAATGTCCTTGACTCTTTAGGACTTAAAATAATCCTTGAATCTATGATCTTCTACATGCAGGGAGCTCTATAGCTTCCAACAAACGCATACCAAATACCCCTTTCAGATGTGGCCAAGGAGAGGAATAAAAAGAATCCCTTAGAGAATGGTTCCAGGAGCCATGAAGTACCTACTGGAAAACAGAATCAAATTTCATCAGGGGCTAATGAGAACCTGAAAATTTTCATTATGCCGGCCCCATGGGATTACCACATTGCTCTGCACCAGTGACTGCTGTGGCTTTCGTTCTTCCTTTTGGAGAATGGGAGTGTTTATTGTGGCCATCCTCCCTTTGCTTTATCACTGCATGGTGTCTTCAAGTCACCACATCATGAAATGCCAAATCCGTACCAGCCTGAGGTCAGACTTTGAGTGGATGCAGTGGCTGGATATGACTGTGGACTACATAGCTTGGGGTCGTGCAGCTGTGTATAGAAGCAGAGTAAAACAAATATTTGGTAAGTATTATGGCAAAGAAATTGCTGTGCTTGCCAAACACATTTCCTTTTCTTCCAAGGCACACAGTTCAGCCTCCTTCACGGATAATAGGCTCATTCAACAGTCCTGACCAAAGAAATACTGGAATAATTGATATAAACACTACATTTGGACTTTGCTCATAAAATCTATGGCACATCTTCTACTTTTTCTCCCCTTCCCCACCCCTGCAATTTGGACATCAAGAACCAGGAAAAGCTTGAGAGCTACACATTGAAGATGACAGATTATTTATCAACCTAGGTTAAAAGTTGTATGGAGAAGACCTCCCACTCCTTCACTCTAACACACACTGGACTGCACCAGAGTGACTATAATCCCCCAAACTGGAAGCAGCCAGGATGTTCCTCAATAAGTGAATGGAGAAATAAAATGTGATAGACCCCTACAATGGAATTTCATTCAGCAGTAAAAAGGAATGAGTTACCAAACTATGTAAAGACATGGATGAATATTAAATATACATTGCTAAGTAGAAGAAGTCAGTCTGAAAAGGTCAATCTATATCATTCCATTTATATGACATTCTGGAAAAGGCAAAACTATAGAGATGATAAGTAGATCACTAATTTTCAAAGTTTAGGAAGGAGAAGTTTGGGGAAGGGCTGAATAAGTGAACAGAGAAGATTTTTTATGGCGATGGAACTATTTTCTATGATACATAACAGTGGATACACAACACAAAGTATTTATGAAAACCCACAAAATTTTATAGTACAAAGAGTGAATTTTATTATATGCAAATTAAAAAGAAATCATTTAAGAAGTCAAAGGATCACAGGATGGAATGCAGACTGTGACAAAAGAATCTAACAGTATTAAAAATGTATGAATTCAGTGAATGGTTAAGAGGTGCTTACTTATGTAATTTTGGAAATAAAGGAAGCCTAAATAAGACTAAGACAGAGGAACTGTGCCCAAGCACTACTCCACAGTTGATAAAATTGTTTCATACAGGGATATATATTAAAAAACTCTAAAATTGGTATCTATAGAACTGAATAAATACATAAATGGATAGCAGATGATGAAAGCAGGGTATCTCACTATAGAAGTGGGAGGTACACAAAAGCAAAGAGAGAAGTCTAGAATGATCCACTGATCCACGCAGTAATTGGACTAGAGTGGGAGACATCAATATCAACTTATGTTTAGCTTAATATAGACCCAATTGATGACATACAGAAATATTTATAGATATATGTGTGTATATATATATATATATATATATATATATTCCCTTGCTCTGCCAGCTGATAGTGCCTAGAAGCAGCAATACTCCAGTAGCAACTAGCAAAACTGGCATCCAGATCTTTCCTAATACCACTCTCTAATAAAAAGAGCCAAGATTACTTGGGAAAATGGCTAATTCTATGACTGGAACAGGAAACATACAAGATGAACTACTACAATATCTAGTAGTGCCAGAAAGTTAGCAAATTCTTAAAAACAAAACAAAACCCACAATGGTGGAAATACATCAGAAGAAATGGTGGAATTACATCAGAAGAAAGAGTTCCCAATGGTCAAAGCTAGAACAATTTAACCAACAAAATGAAGTATTGGATTCTATCTCAAAGTATAAAATAAATATCCCCAAGTCTATAATGATATAAAGTGACTGAATTAATAAACAAATGGAAGAGAAGAGACACATCTCCCATGTAGAAAAATTCCAAATAATCTAGGTCGACATTCCAGTCTCGAAGAAGGCCACTCCTTAATCATGGGCTGCACATAGTGACTTCCCCACAAAGAGAACAGTAGGGAACAAGGGAAACCGAATAACTACATGGAGAAACCTGGAAAACTACCTGATCCAGGTGATCAAGGTCAACATCAATGGTCACAGTGATAGTATATATTCTTAATACGATGTCATAAATGGCAAATCTACCTCTGTGTCTTCCCCAAAACTCATAACTCCAGCCTAATCATAGAAAAATCAGACAAATTCCAAATGAGGGGCATTCTACAGAATGAATACCTGCCCAGTTTTCCTCAAAACTGTCAAAAACAAGGTAAGTCTGAGAAACTGGCACAATCAGAAGGAGCCTAAAAAGACTTGACAACTAGGGTGCCTGGGTGGCTTAGTGGGTTAAAGCCTCTGCCTTCAGCTCAGGTCATGATCTCAGGGTCCTGGTATCAAGGCCCGCATTGGGCTCTCTGCTCATCAGGGAGCCTGCTTCCTCCTTCCTCTTTGCCTGCCTCTCTGCCTACTTGTGATCTCTCTCTCTGTCAAATAAAAAAAAAAATAATAAATAAATAAATAAATAAATAAATAAATAAATAAAAAAGACTTGATGACTAAAAGTAATGTAGCATTCTGGGTGGGATCCTAGAACAGTAAAAGGATATTCATTAGATAAAAATTAAAGAAATCTGAATAAAGTACTGACTTTAGTAAATAATAGCAATATAAGTTCATAAGTTGTTCCAAATGCACCATAACAATGTGAGATGATAATAATAGGGAAAACTATGTTTGGGTATCTGGGAATTCTTTGTACTATCTTTATAACTTCCTGTAAATTGACATTCTAAAATTACAAGCTTATTTAGTTTAAAAAATTTTAGAATATAATAGTAAGATCACTTACTCTTTTATTCTTTTGTTAACTTTTTCTCAAGCTAAGTTGGTGGGGTTGGATGGGGGGTTATAAGGTTATCTCTATTTCTAAAATTCTGTGCTTTCATGACATCTATCTGTGAAGAAATTTATCACAAGCAAAAAATCCTAAAAATATTGACATTAAAAGCCCAGTAATATTACTATTAACTTTTTTAATTCAAGTCTATGCCTAGCTAATAACTAGGAAAAAATCTAACTTAATATCCATATTTTTTCTTGACAATAATAAATATGCAGTGTTTGCCAGATCTTTTCTGCAATAAGCATCACAAAAGCAAAAATTCTCTTTTAACATGTTTACTGAGAATGAGCTAGCACAGCATGGGGAAAGAGTCGTTATTTTTAAGTAGACCCATTGTATCCCTCTGGAGAGCAATGGAGTAAATTCATTAGGACGTGGGGTGGATGATGAAAGACTATGACTGAAAGGTACTGCTGTGGTTTCACATTAGTAAACTGGATGACCAGTGACAGGTTGGCCCTGTGGGAACACCAAGAATGGAGAATGGAAGGGAAAAAAGAATTTCCTATTTCTTCTCTAAAATGAGAGTTACCATTTCTTAAAGCCATATGCTAAGTAATGAATGAAGGAGAGGCAGGGTGTGGTAATTGTTATGAAGATTCTCAGGTGGGAGATGGGGGAAGGACGGCTGATCTGCATCAAGAACATACAGTGGATGAAAAACTGTTGACTAACTGTAGCCAACATAAAATATGTCCCATATTTAGTCAATTGAATAGCACTAGAGTTCAGCATGCGACTAACATACAAACAAGAATCTCCTGAGTAATGGGATAGGAAGACTCAGTGATCTACTGTTTATAACATCTCTCCTTCTGGCAGAAAAGTGAGGTCTTTTTTTTTTTTTTTTTTTTAATAGGAAACTGGTAAACTTAATATTCACATCTTTTTAAAAAACTGTCAAGAGGACACTTATGAAAAGCTGAAAAAAGACTGAGTTGAAATTAGAAGAAACTTGTCTGATTTATGCAATTAGTATTTTAAAATTCCAAACAAGCGGGTGCCTGGGTGACTCACTGGGTTGAAGCCTCTGCTTTCGGCTCAGGTCATGAACTCAGGGTCCTGGGATTGAGGCCCGCATTGAGCTCTCTCCTCAGCAGGGAGCCTGCTTCCTCCTCTCTCTCTGCCTGCCTCTCTGCCTACTTGTGATCTCTCTCTCTATCAAATAAATAAATAAAAAATCTTTGGAAAAAAAAATTCCAAACAAGTAATACATTTTTATTAAGCACTTCTTTGCTCCTGTATTATATTCCACTCTTTAGAGATTATAAGAGGAATTCAAACAAGGTCCCCTACTGTGAGAGAACTTGACTCCTAAATCTAACAGCAGAATAAGAGCAGGTAACCAGACATGGAAAATTAGAGAACCCAATTGTTTGGAAATATCAGAACAAGAGGATTTCAGAGATGGGCTTACTGGAACAAAGTCAATAAAAAATAATTAAAAGTCTGATTCCTGAAATATGTTTAAAGAAACACATTTTTATTGTTTATGGGTGCTGAAAGAGAATTATGCAATAAATGAATCCCTTAACAAAGAGGTAAATGCAATCCTGCCTAAATGACTGGTTACGTGGAAAGGCATGCCAGTAAATGCCCAGTAAGAAAGAACACAATCTTGAAAATAGCCAATTCCAGTCATTTCCAAATCCAAAAGATAGTCACAGCATCCCTTTACTTTCCTGGTCCCTTTCAGGTTATTCAACATTATCCACAGATGGGCACCCAAAATTCTATTTTTCCCAAAGTCTTCACATAGAATCTCAGCTTCTTCCAGCTAGCTGCTCATTGCTGTCATGGGAAGCCATTCCGGGATCCATTCTGGGAGGACAAGGGTGGATTCTTTTTTCTTCAGAGTAAGGTACGTAAAAGACAAAAAAAGACCCTGCTTTTGCCAATACCCATCACTTCTCAAGGCAAGATCTAATGCATTATTTTTCTAGAAGGACTCACCACCACTTATAATGAAGAGGTGAAAGGATAGAAGAGGTAAAAGGAATAGTTTATTATGTCATGTATACATAGGTTTGTGATGCTAAAGTACTTGAAAATGGTGTGTTCATCAAACAGATTTTTATGTATTCTTTCTGAACTACCATATTTATGCTATCTCTCTAATAAAGAAAAATCTTGGTTTTCTACAGAAACACATAAGATATTTTCAGTTTCAATTCTATCAGAATTACCAAAATTCATTACTATGGGAGACCCCATTAGGGAAATATTATTCTATTAAGAGACTCTTTTTTATAATACTGTTTTTTTGAGTCATCTGCTTGCTCTCTGTAATATTTTTATCTCTCCAGCAAATGTTCACATTTCAGTCTTAAACTAGAAATACTTTTTTAAAAAGGCATTGTTTTAAGAAGATATAAAATGGCTTTCAAAATATAACTTTTTAAAGATTCTACTTCATGCAAATGAAAACCCCAAATATAGCTTCAGTGCTGTTACAATGAATAAAATGAGAAACTCCCAAAAAGAAATTAAAAAAATCTTAGTTCCAAATGAAGACCTGCTTATTTGTGGCTTTTTATTTCTGTTGAGCCCATGGTATAAGGTAAATGACTAATACAGGTGCATTATGTTTTCCAGAATGGGATTATTCCTTTACTTTTATCTTACTTGTTTACTATGAAGATTTTGTATTAAAATAAAAATATAATATGGCATATTATATTAAATATTGGAATAAAATATTTTCTGCTAAATATATTTCACCTCCATAGACAGAAATTTTTTTTTAAAGATTTTATTTATTTGACAGAGAGAAACATAGCCAGAGGGAACACAAGCAAGGGGTAAGAGAGGGAGAAGCAGGCTTCCCGCTGGGCAAGAAGCCCGATGTGGGACTCGATCCCAGGTCTCCAGGATCATGACCTGAGCCAAAGGCAGTCACTTAACCAACTGAGCCACCCAGGCGCCCCCATAGACAGAAATTTAAAATAATGAAATGTGTAACTTCATGAGATTAGCAAAGGGCTAAGGAAGTCCCTCTTCAGACAAATCTCAAATATAAAAATAGTTCCCAAATAAATTCATCATTCATTCATTTGAAAAACATTTATGCCAGAAACTATTCTAGAGAAACAAAGCTCAAAAAGGTCTCTTGGTCTCAAGAAATTTACTTGCTGGCAAAAAAGACAAATATGTTAACAATTAATGAGATTCTTGGAATGAATGCTAATCCAACCTGACGGATGTCCTCATAAGAGATTAGGACACATAAAAGGATACCAGGTACATAAGGACAGAGTATCCACCTATAATGAGGCAGCAAGAAGGCAGCCATTTATCTGCAAGCCAAGGAGAGACACCTCAAGAGAAACCAACCCTGACAGCATCTTCCTCTTGGACCTCTAGCCTCTAGTACCGTGAAAATATACATTTCTGTGGTTTAAGCCACCCATTGTAGGATTTTGCAGCCTGAACAAACTAATAACAACTCCACGGTCACCCATCCTCCCTGCCCCTGTCACCACCAACAGAAAATTCTGATTCAGCTGAGGCTAGGCAGGCACAGATCTGAATGTTTTAAAGGCACACAGTGAATCCCATGCAGCACTCTCAGGGTTACATCTTGGAAAAGACAACTACCAGAGACAACTGTGTGTTTTACCAAAGAGATCTCCTTCCTGCTGCATACCTTCACTTATCTTCCACATATCATCTCAACCACCACTGTGCTACTGCTGCTGTCTTGGTCTGGAGGGGTTTGGGACCAAAGATGACTGTTCTGGCCTGACCCCAGTCATCACCCCAGAGCAAAGGAGCAGGAAGCCAGCGAGGCCCGTCGATGAGGATGGGCATCCTACACACGTTCCCACTATGATCCTGTAATTCAAATCTCATGCATGCGTTCTTGCGCCAAACTTAATTTCCATTTGGCTGTGTCTCTCTCAGGGCTCCTTTTCAGTTATCTAACTCTGGGTTGTAGTTAAGTTTATCAAGCACTCCTGGAAAAAAAAAAAATCACTTCCATATCTGGGAAGTTCCCGTAGAAACAGTTCTTTTTCAGATCAGGGTCTTCAAAATCTGACACTAACGATGTAAACTTGTCCCAAGGCACCTGCGCACTTGGTAACAGAGCGAGCCCTCAAGCAAAATTGTGAGGTTAGAGAAATCTGTCTTCAACATTTTAGCCTCTTCTCTTTGCCATGATCTCAGTGAGGCCACTCACTAATCCTGGCTCCAGATATAGGTGGTTCTTCTGCATTCTACTGACATTTGATTTGGAAAAAATTCTCCCAAAATTCATTTATTCAGTCATTCACTCACCCAGTACTTACTGAGTTTCCTCTCTATTGCTGCTGGCCACTGACCTAAGCAGTAGGGATACAATAAAAAATTTTCTGCTCTTAAATTATAGTTGGGGGCAGGGAGAGGGGATTCAGCAAATACTGTTACCAAAGAAGATATAATTACACAGAGATTTAAAAAAAAAAAAAAAAAGGAGCAAGAGTAGAAACAAGGGCTATGAGGTTACAACCCAGAAACCCACCTGAAGGAACTATCCTAGGGCAAGGGAAAAAGTCCCCTTCCAGGCTCAAGCCAAGGTGGATGTGGCTAGCTCTGGAAGTGTCAGCTGGTGGGCCACAGCACAGAGTGTAGGAGACACCTCTTTGGAACATGAACCCTAAGAGGGAGGTGGGAACCAGACTACGCAGGGCCTCCATCATGGAGCTAGAATGGAGGCAGCTTCCTGTGCATGAAATCATCTGGTTAAGGAGAAAAAAGGCCAGCACACCGTTTGGACACCAATGTGATCCTTAATAGCACAGATTTACTAACCAAGTACATTTCGAATTCCTATTGCAGGTGGTGATGGAAACTGGCCTGTTGATATGACTGTTGTTTAGCACAAAAGCAGTGTTTGAAATTAGCCCCAAGCACGACAGGTTTTTTTCTTAAGCAATCCACATGAGACTGTTTTTTTTATTGTATCAGATGTCACAAGGATGGCATCCTTTTATCCACCATCCAAATGGAATATGATTTTTTCAACCAAATTCAGCAACTGTAAGATGTTTATACATTTAGGAATGTAACTTCTCTGAAATAGCAATACTGAAAGTAGATATGTTCTATGAAGGGCTTTTCTGAGCCGGCCTTTTGCAGAAGACTTGTCTGTACTTGCCTGGCTTATCTCCCCCTAGAAGATGAAAATGATATCTAATCCTGACATAGGAACTGTTTCAGGGCTGACTACACCCGACCCCCACCTCTTTTCTCTTCGAAAGCAAAACTATACATTTCCACATAAACAACAGCCAGTGAGCAAGCACAAATGCTAAATGGGAAATTTAACTTAGAGTGGGTGAGACAGACTACTAAAATTTTGACTATCCTACTAAATTTAGCCCAGGAAGATCCATCTATGCCAATTTAAAATGGTTCCCAGGAACTGCCTGATCACACATTGCAGCAAAAGACAGTGGACCAAAATAGAGAAAGGAAATGTAGTTATTCCCTGCACCGAAATGTGCTTCTAATTAAGGTGTCGATGCACACCCTGCTTTACAGAAGAAATAAATAGCTCTTTTCTGCTGGACAAGGATTACCGTGTTTTCTGATGAATTCACTCTGGCTTGCTGACTCTTTCCTTAGCTTAGCAGTACCCAGACCCAGATGAGCTGGAGCTGCAGTGCAGGAAGGAAATTCAGAACTGCCATTATATCAGGGGGGGAAATCCCACCAGTTTTTTTTCTTTTTCATGAACTTCAGTTCAATATTAAAATGTACAGGTACACATTATTTAAATGAATAAAGTCAACTCCTTCTTCTATACTACTTCTCTCTCTAGCTCCAGTTCCGTGTTGCAAAGACTGCTTATCAATATAATTACTAGTTTCTTTTTGCAAATATGTTTTCATGCTTCAAATACCACCGGCATAAATAATACTATTAGAAAGAAATGATTACACAGGTGTGACTTTTATCTGGCGATTTTGAAGATGACATTTGCTTTATTTTAGAAACAACCATCATATAGAGTGTGTTTTCAGTTATTTTGCACATTGCCATAACTATACAACCTATGGCTTTGGAATCAGGACTCTGAAATAAATGTGTAGTTCTACCCCTGACTTTCTATATAACCTTGACAAAGACATTTACCATGTCTTGGCTCAGTTCCTCTATCTGTAAAACAGGGATAAAAATATTGACTTTACTAATAGGGCTATGATTCAGATTAGTTATCCCAGCTTTGCAAAGTACTTTCAAAAATCATCAGCCTGCAAAAATCACACTCAAGCAAAGGACGTACTTATGCTGCCCATCCTTCTAAATATCATCCTTTCCCACTCAAAGCATTCATTCTCTTCTCCCATACAATAGATTCTCTCAGGTGAGAAAAATAGTCTAATGGCAGATGTCATCAGGCACCCCTTCCAAAATAATCTCATGAAATTTGAGGCAATACATATATGAGTAACTAAAACAAAGTTAGAATTAGATTCTGATACCAATGGCCTCTTTTCATTAAGATTATACTGAGTTTTTTTAGACTGCTGGTTTTTATATTATGTCACTATTGTCATCATACTCACCATCATCAATGTTTATTGAATGTTAACCAGCTGCTAGGATTGGTTATTTACCTTATTTAATCCTCATTTAATCTGGATTACCTCATTTAATCCTCAAAATAATGCAGTGAGTTATCCCATTTTACTGGAAAGGTAGTTGAGGCTTACAAGGATCAAATAACTTGAAGTCACAGGACTTGTAAGAGGTAGAACTGGAGCACAAACTCAGTTCTAACTGACCCCAGAGACTGAGCTTTTTTTTCTTTAATGAAATGTTTTTATTATTTTTATTTTTTATTATTTATTTAAGTAGGCTCCACATCCAGGGCAGAGCCCAACATGGGGCTTGAACTCAAACCATGAGGTCAAGACTTGAGCCAAGATCAAGGGTTGGACACTTGGGACACCTGGCTGGCTCAGTTGGTTAAGTAACTGCCTTCGGCTCAGGCCATGATCCCAGACACCCGGGATCGAGTCCCACATTGGGCTCCCTGCTCGGTGGGAAGCCTGCTTCTCCCTCTCTCACTCCCCTTGCTTGTGTTCCCTCTCTGGCTGTGTTTCTCGCTGTCAAATAAATAAAATCTTTAAAAAAAAAAAAAAAGAGTTGGACACTCAATAAGGCACGCATTTTTTTTTAAAAGATTAATTTATTTATTTTAGAGAGAGAGTGCACAAGCAGGGCGGAGAGGAGAGGAAGAGAGCGAAAGAAGCAGACTCCATACTAAGCGTGGAGCCTAACATGGGGCTTGATCTCATCACCATGAGATCATGACCTGAGTCAAAACTACGAGCCAACTGTGACACCCAGGGGCCCCAGAGACCCAGCTTTTAATAACTTTCTATATTCCTATCATGCTAGTCTTTTTGACTAAATTACACAGCAACCAAAAGGAGGAAATATTTATGGAAATAAAGACATCAAGAGGGTGCCTGAGTGGTTCAGTGGGTTAAGCCTCTGCCTTCGGCTCAGGTCATGATCTCAGGGTCCTGGGATCGAGGCCTGCATCAGGTTCTCTGCTCAGCAGGGAGCCTGCTTCCTCCTCTCTCTCTGCCTGCCTCTCTGCCTACTTGTGATCTTTCTCTTTGTCAAATAAATAAATAAAATCTTAAAAAAAAAAAAAAGACATCAAGAAACAGATGTTACTGCTGGTATAGAAACTGCCCCAAACTGAAGCAGTTCTTAAATTGAAAAAACAAACCTATACTCAGCAGAAAGGAGGAAAGTCAATCCTCAGAGAAAATATAGTTAATTCTTCCAGTCAAACAGTAGTAGCATGAACGGAATATCCATTTTTTTTATTATTAAAATCTTTTTTTTTTTTTAAGATTTTATTTATTTGACAGCGAGAAACAGCCAGAGAGGGAACACAAGCAGGGGGAGTGAGAGAAGGAGAAGCAGGCTTCCCGCTGAGCAGGCAGCCCGATGTGGGACTCGATCCCGGGTCTCCGGGATCATGACCTGAGCTGAAGGCAGTTGCTTAACCAACTGAGCCACCCAGGCGCCCCGGAATATACTTTTTTATTGAATATACCTGACATATTTTTCACACGTTCCTTAAATTATTTAAAAACATAATTAATGCTTTTAAAATAAAAATTAAATCCATAAGAGGTGATTAAAAAGACATTGCATTAAGTTGAGCATAAAATAAAAATTTTAAATTTCCTTCTATCTAAATGTCCAATGATTCTCTGATTGGTTGGTGAAAATATAAATGAATTGAACAGCACTGTTTTGTGCATATACAGTATGAGATCACTTTCACATTTCTTATGGAAGCTTTTTAAAACTTCTCCACTCCCTATTAGTCTCCTATAATTACTCAGAATTCCTTCCTCTCTCAAGGTAACTTTCATTCAGTGTAAGATGAATAGACAATTTGTCATCATCGACACCAGGAGATTTTTGATACTGAAAGGGGACCAAAAATTTGAAATTATATATTATTCTGAAAAACATTTATTTATTGAAAATCACTTTTTTGGGGCACCTGGGTGGCTCAGTTGATTAAGCAACTACCTTTGGCTCAGGTCATGATCCCGGAGACCTGGGATCGAGCCTCACATCCGGCTCCCTGCTCAGCAGGAGGCCTGCTTCTCCCTCTCTCACTCCTCCTGCTTGTGTTCCCTCTCTCACTGTGTTTTTGTCTGTCAAATAAATAAATAAATAAAATCTTTAAAAAAAAAAGAAAATCACTTTTTAAAATTTCATTGGCAGATTTATAAGTAGTTATACCTAGAAGCTATTTCCAAAATTAAAATTCTTCATGAAAATTACAAAGTAAATGTATATTCTATTTCTCAAAACTTCTTTATATGATAATCTGAATATTCAAAAATAATATAAACAGAATAATCCACCAGGGTCTAAGCTATATCGATTCTAAATACTTACTATAATGCTAGTATTTTTCTAAAAAAAAATTCAATATCCTAGAATTTTTTTCATGAAATTGTTTGCATCTTCAAGATGCATTCAGTTTACATATTTGAAATTGTCGATACTTTCAGTTGACTCTCTTCTGTCGATCACAGTAGTTTTCATCAAATGAGTTCTCTAAACTTATGATCCTTTTAAAAGTTCCAGCTGGTTTAGATGCTACAAAATTTGCCTTCCTCAATTTTATTCCAATCTGGCAAAGAAAATAAATTCATTGTTAAGAGACAGTTCTCCATGTGTATCTCACATTCTTGCATGTCTTCAGAGTGACAAATAACTATTTTTCGTTCTAGACTACCTTTCCAAGGATATTTATATAGAGAACAGCCTTGAAAGATTGAGATAGTATCTCTCTCCAGAGCAGAGGACAGTATTAGAAGAAAAAGCAAGTATCTCTCTCTGAAGCAAAACTTAGGCATATTTACTGCCCATTATAAAAGATTCAGGCCCTTTAACATCAAAAATTCTCTCCTGTAATACATCTCATTCTGTGTACAGGATTCATCTGGGGCTCTTTGCATCAGATATGAGAACTAGAGCTTAGGGAATTAATGACAAAAATGTTAATACTCTGGCTATTACTATTATTATAAATACTAAACTATCCTTCATCTCTGACTAGGGAGACTTAGGTCTTCTAGCACCATCCATAAAACTGGCAGGCCAACATATAAGCTTGAATATAAGGTCAAACTTCAGACTTTGTTGCAGTTCTTGCTAGCTGGTGTGATGAGAATAGCATGCTCTGAGAGGCATGAATTTGTAGAAGAAAAAGAGGGAGATTTTGGGGAGCCAGTTAAAAGAATTTGAGGGTAGTTTGTAACTTATTTGGTCAACTGTGCAATAAATGGTCCTCCAATTTATCACATTATTGAGGAAGAATTGAGTAGGTAGTTGTATATTAAGTACTGGGAAATAAGTTCAAAGATAGCTGCCCAGAAGGGAAGATGGCAGCAGAGTAGGAGGACCCTAGATTTGTCTTATCTCATGAATACAACTAGATAACTTTCAACTCATCCTAAATATCCCAGAAACTGACCTGAAGACTGGCAAAACAAACTCTACAACTAAAAGTAGAGCAGAGGCCCATCAAAGAAAACACAGTGTGGGATAGAAACAGATTGTGGCCTATGTGGTGGGAAGGGAACTGTGGTCATGGAGAAGGGTGAGAGACAGACTAACCACACATGGGAGCACAGTGGGAAAATGAATCCCCATAGAAATTGGCTTGGAAAGTGAGAGGGGCTGAATTTCAGGAGCGCTTGCAACCAGTGGGGCTTGGAAGTCTTGAGTTCTAGAAGTCAATGGGCTTGGCTCAGGAAAACCTAGAGGCACTGGGGCTGCTCTTGGAAAAAAATTACAGTAAACAGCTTGTGGACACACTGTGTAGGAATGGCAATCTGAAGAGCACTTGGGGCACAAAGTAGGTAGGGATTATTTGCTCATCTTGGAGGATGTCCTACCAAGGTAGCATTCATGGAGAGATCTCTTCCAGAACAAAAGAACTGACAGGTGCTATTTCCCTCATTCACCCCTCACCATAACCACAGGGCCACCCATGAAACCAGTGCATTGCAGATACTTACTATCTAACTTGCTTACATCAAACCCCCCTCCCCACACTCCAGTGTGACTGCCCTTCCCAGTCATATTTGCCTCAGTTCCAGTGCAGTGGACCCCTTCCTTCAGAAAACAGTGCAATGGACCCCTTCCCTGTAAACCCCTACCTACACAGTGTCTCCTGAACCAGAGTTTTGGTGGTGGTGGTGACAGGTCTCATTTCACAAGCAGATCAGAGCATACATAGTTAAAATATGCCACATTCAGGCCAGGTACCAAACACTGCCCACAAGAGGCAAAGAGAGCCTCTGTAGGTAACTGGTCTAAAGGATAAACCAGCCAGGACACAACAGCAGAGCACACATAGCATACACTGGAGATACTCTCTGAAGAGATAGGTACTAGGGAATACAGGACACTACATGGTAGGGCACTACAGGACCTCTTCTTCATAAGGCCATTACCCTCAAGAACAGGAGACATAGCTGACTTTCCTAACACAGAGACACAGGCACAGAGACTTAGACAAAATGAGAAGACAGAGAAATTTGTCCCAGATGAAAGAATGGAAAAAGGCCATGGCCAGAGATCTAGCAAAATAGATCTAAGTACTGTGCCTGATGGAGTATTTAAAACAATGATCATAGAGATATTCATTTGACTTGGGAAATGAGTAGAAGACATCAGTGAGACCCTTCACACAGAGATTTAAAAAAAAACTAATTAGAATGAAGAGGGCAATAAACAAGATTAGAAACATGCTTCATGCAAGGAACAGCAGGCTGGAAGAAGCAGAAGAAGAATTAATGACTTAAAAGAGGGAGTAATTAAAAGTAATCAAGGTGAACAAAAGAGAGAAAAAAAGAATTATGCAAAATGGGAATAGACAGTGACTCCATCAACTGTAATAACATTCATATGATAGGAGTCCCAAAAGAAGAAGAGATATAAAAGGTGGCAAAAATATATTTGAAGAAATAGTAGTTTAAAACTTTCCTAATCTGGGGACAGAAACAGATATCTAGATCCAAAAGGCACAGAGAAGACCCAACAAAATCAACAAAAGCATATACATACCAAGACATACTATAATTAAATTGGCAAAATATAGTGATAAAGAAAAAAATTTAAAAGCAGCAAGACAAAAGAAGACAATAACACACAAAGGAAACCCCATCAGTCTAGCAGAGGATTTTCAGCAGAACTTTCCAAGCCAAAAGGGAGTAGCATTATATATTCAACCTGCTGAATGGGAAAAATCTGCATCCAAGAATACTCTATCCAGCAAGGCTATCATTCAGAACAAAAGGAGAAACAGTTTCCCAGACAAACAAAAACTAAAGGAGTTCATGACCTTCATGACCACTAAACCAGCCCTTGCAATAAATATTAAGGGGGACTCTGAGTGGAAAGAAAACATTAAAAGTGACAGTAGGAAGGCAGAAAACATAAAAGCAGTAAAAATGAGTATTTTCATAAAATATCAACCAAGGAAGTCACAAAATAAAAAAGATAAAAAATATGGCAATGTATACCCAAAATGTGGGGAGAGGAACAAAAAATGGGTCAAACTTAAACAGCCATCAACTTAGTATAGACTGCTATATGCAGAAGATGTTATATACAAACCTAATGGTAACCACAAATTAAAAACCACTAATAAATATGCAAAGAATAAAGAGAAATAAGTCTAAATATATCTCTAAAGAAAAGCAGCAAACCACAAAAAAAGAGAAAAGATCAGAGAAAATACTCAGAAACAACCACAAAACAAGTAATCAAATGGCAATAAATAAATATCTATCAATAATTAGTTTGAATGTAAATGAACAAAATACTCCAATCAAAAAAACAAGACCCATCTGTATGCTCTTTGCAAGAGACTCATTTTAGATCTAAAGACACCTCCAGATTGAAAGTGAGGTGATGGAGAAACATTTATCATACAAATGGATAGCAAAGGAAAGCCAGAGTAGCAATACTTATAGCAGACAAAATAAACTTTAAAAAAACAGAGACTGTAACAACAGACAAAGAAGGATACCACATATTAATAAAAGGGACAATCCAACAAGAAGATATAACAATTGTAAATATTTATGCACCCAACATGGGAGCACCCAAATACATAAAACAGTTAATAATAAACATAAGGAACTAATCAATAAAACTACAGTAACAGTAGGGGACTTTGGCACCTCACTTACATCAATAGACAGATTATCTAAACAGAAAATCAATACGGAAAAGTGGCTTTGAATGACACAACCAGATGGATTTAACAGATATATTTGGAATATTCCATTATCCTAAAACAACAGAAGAGACATTATTTTCAAATACACATGAAATACTCTCCAAAATAGATCACATATTAGGCCACAAAGCAAGCCTCAATAAATTAAAAAAGACTGAATTCATACCACGCATCTTTTCTGACAACAATGCTATGAAACTAGAAGTCAACCACAAGAAAAAATCTGGAAAGACAACAAATACATGGAGGTTAAATAATATGCTATGAAACAATGAATAGGTCAACCAGGAAATAAAAGAATAAAAAAGTACATGGAAACACATGAAAATGAAAACACAATATTTCAAAACCTTTAGGATGCAGTAAAAGCAGTTCTAAGATGAAAAATTATAGCAATATAGGCCAACTTCAAGAAACAAGTAAAATCTCAAACAACCCAACTTTAGTCATGTATGAGCTAGAAAAAGAATAACAAACAAAACCTCAAACCAGCAGAAGAAAGGAAATAATAAGGATTAGAGCAGAAATAAATGATGCATAAACTAAAAAGACCTGTAGAATAGACTAATGAAACCAGGGTTGTTGTTTTTTTTTTTTTTAAAGTCAATAACATTGACAAACTGCTAGCCATATTTATCAAGAAAAAAAGAGAAAGCACCCAAATAAATAAAATCACAAATGAGAGAGGAGAAATAACAACCAACTCCACAGAAAGATGAACAATTATAAGGGAATATTATGAAAAACTATATGCCAACAAATTGAACAATGTTAAAGGAATGGATAAATTCCTAGAAATATATAACTCACTAAAACAGAAACAGAGGGATGTAGAATTTTGAACAGATGGATTACTGTTCAAAAGATTCAAAGAACTGAATCAACAATAAAAGATTCAAAAGAACTGAATCAACAATAAAAAAAACTCCCAACAAACAAAAGTCCAGGACTACATGTCTTCCCAGGAAAATTCTACCAAACATTTTTTAAAAAGTTCTCCTCAAACTATTCCAGAAAATAGAAAATGAAGTGAAAATTCCAAATTTATTCAGCAAAACCAGGATTACCCTGATATCAAAACCAGATGAAGACCACAAAAAGAGAGAAATACAGGCCAATATCTCTGATGAACATAGATGCAAAAATCCTCAACAAAATACTAGCAGACCAAATCCAACAATATATTTTTTAAAAATAATTCATCATGTTCAAGTGGGATCTATTCCTGGGTTGCAAGTGTGGATCAACGTTTGAAAATTAATCAGTGTGGTACATCACATCAATAAGAGAAAGGATAAGAACCATATGATCATTACAATAGATGTAGAAAAAGCACCTGACAAAGTAAAACATACATTCATGACAAAAACCCTCAACAAAGTAGGTTTACAGGGAATATACCTCAATCTAATAAATGCTACATATGAAAAACCAACAGCTAACATCCTCAATGGGGAAACACTGAGAATTTTTCCCATAAGGTGAGGAAAAAGACAAGGATGCCCACTCTCACTACTTTAATTCAACATAGTACTGGAAGTCCTAGCTGCAGCAATCAGACAACAAAAAGAAAAAAAAAAAAAAGGCATCCAAATTTGAATGAAGAAGTAGAACTTTCACTATTAGCAGATCGCATGAAACTATATATAGAAAACCCAGAGACTCCATCACAAACTGCTAGAACTGGTAAATGAATTCAGTAATGTCACAGGATATAAAATCAATGTACAGAAATCTGTTCTATTTCTATACACCAATAATGAAGTAGTAGAAAAAGAAATTAAGAAAAAATTCGATTTATAATTACACCAAAAACAAAAAGGTACCTTGGAACAAATCTAAATAAAGAGGTGAAAGACCTATACTCTATAAACTATAGAATGGTGATGAAAGAAATTGAAGATGACACAAAGAAACAGAAAGACATTCCATACACATGGATTAGAAGAACAAATATTGTTAAAACAACTATATTACCCAAAGCAATCTACATATTTAATTCAATCCCTATTAAAATACTGAAAGCATTTTCCTCAGAGGTAAAACAAACAATCCTAAAATTTGTGTGGAACCACAAATGATCCTGAATAGCCAAAGCAATCCTGAAAAAGAAAAGAAAGGCTGGTGGCACTATGATTCTGGACTTCAAGTTATATTACAAAGCTGTACCAATCAAGACAGAATGGTATCGGCACAAAAACAGACACATAGATCAGATCAATGGACCATAACAGAAATAAACCCACAATTATATGGTTATTTAATCTTCAACAAAGCAGGAAAGAAGATCCAGTGGTAAAAAGACAGTCTCTTCAACCCAAATGGTGTTGGGAAAGCTAGTCAGCTACATGCAAAAGAATGAAATTGAATCACTTTCTTACACCATACACAAAAATAAATTCAAATGGATTAAAGACCTAAATGTGAGACCAGAAACCATCAAAATCCTAAAAGAGAGCATGGGTCATAATCTGACATCAGCCTAGCAACTTTGTTTTATTATATAGGTCTCCTGAGTCAAACAAAACAAAAGCAAAGCAAACTATTGGAGCTACATCAAAATAAAAAGCTTCTGTACATCAAAGGAAACAATCAACAAAACTAAAAGGTAACCTACTGAATGGGAGGAGATATTTACAACTGACATATCCAGTAAAGGGTTAGTATCCAAAATATATAAAGAACTTGTAAAATTTAACACTCAAAAAACAATTCAATTAAAAAAAAATGAGAAGATATGCACAGACATTTTTCCAAAAGAAGACATACAGATGGCTAACAGACACATAAAAAGATGCTTATCATCACTTACCATCAGGGAAATACAAATAAAAACTACAATGAGATATTACCCCACACCTGCCAGAATATCTAAGATTTACAATACAGGAAATAACAGGTGTTGGCAAGAATGTGGAGAAAGGGGAACCCGCCTGACCTGTTGATGGGAATGCAAACTGGCACAGCCACTGTGGGAAACAGCATAGATGTTCCTCAAAAAGTTAAAAAGAGAACTATCATATGACCCAGCAATCACACTAGTGGGTATTTACTCAAAGAATACAAAAATGCTAATTCAAAGGGATACATGCACCCCAATCTTTAGAGAAGCATCATTTATAATAGCTAAGATATGAAAGTTGCCCAAGTGTCATCAGTTGATGAATAAAGAAGATGTGGTTTATATAATGGAATGTTATTCAGCCATAAAAAGAGTAAAATTTTTGCCATTTATAACAACATAGAGAGAGCTAGAGAGTACAATGCTATGTGAAATAAGTCAGAGAAAGACAAATACCATATGACTTCACTTGTATGTGGACTTTGAAAAAGTTAAGTAGGTGATAAGAATTCAGGAGTGCATTTGTCATGATGAGCACCAGGCGATGTATGAAATTGTTGTACACTTGATACTAATATAACACTGAATTAACTGGAATTAAAATTAAAACAAAATAAAAAACAAAGATAGTTGCCCTAAAGGTGCCTAGGTCGTCGTGAACCTTCATCCAGATAGGTATGCTTTCTTAGCAATTAGGCTATCAACCTTAAGTCCTCCACATTGTAATGACTAGGATTAAGATTCTTCATGGAATTGCAGAAAGTTCCACCCCAACAGTTACAGAGATGAGTGTCTACATGGAGTATGAGAGAAGACAAATTTGCAGAAACTGTGATAGAAACCAACTAATTGTTAGTGCTCTGCCTGAACCATTTGGGAGACAAGACTTTGGGGTACTTAAGGATTGTTTAAAAAGAATGGCAACAGCTGGAACAATTTATTTCTTCCTTCCTTCCGCAGGCTCTCAACCCAAACTTAGATCCATTCAGATGACAGAAAAAGGTCTCAGAGTTTTTGCAATGGTCCTGGCTGGATCTGGGTGATCTTTAACCTTCGCGGAGAGATTGCTCTGAAAGAGATAAATACTCTTAGGGGGTACTACAGCTAAGTCACTGACTAGTATTCAGGCTCTTACTTTACAGGTTGGGTTTATGATGCTGATGAAAGCGAATGGATGGTGAATGAAAAACTAACCCGAAGGACTCTAGATGTATTTTTACTGTCAGCCTCATTGCCCTGCAAAACTCCCTTAGCTTTTATGTTAAAATTGGGCAAAAACTCAAGAAGTGATACCACAATAATGGGGCAGCAAGTGACCCAGACTAAAGCAGATTTCTTTTTTTTTTAATTATTTTGTGTGAGTCCAAAACAAGTGACCAAAGTATACAAACCCCAGAGCCCTAGCCTAAAAACAATATGCCTGCAGCTGCTAAATCAAGGAGTCCGCAAGGCAGAAATAGACAAATGTTGCAAATAATAACCTTATCACTCAACATGGGGCTGTGGAGGAGATGGTCGTAGGAAGGCAAAACACTGGGAATTTGTCTGGCTGAACTGCTAGCAGTGGCTACACTGCTTGAAACCAAACAGAAATACATCTTAAAGTTATAGAGCTCTCAGGAATTCCTAGGTGCTCCTGGATCCCTTCCTCCCCCACTACCCTACCTCAGTTGTTTTAAGAAAAATGATTAGGGTGTGGGGCTGAGGACTCTTGGTCCCCAAAGGCAAATCAAAGGCCAGAAAGAACCATTTGACCACCCTGGGGAATTTTGGAGTGGGAGAGATTCAAATTTGTATGACTGTCTTGGCTATAGAAAACCAAGTCACTATCCTACTTGGACAAGTGGAAGGAAAAGGCACTTGGATTTAGCTAATGGGGTTTGAGCTAGGTTCACAGTGGGGAAGAACAGATTTTGTGACATGCTGGGAAACTTTGGGTCAATTCAATGTACTGCTGCTATTTCTTCTATATCTGAATATATAATCAGAGTTGAGGTGTTATATCATAAATGCCAGAAGGAAGTCTCCCAATTGCAAAGAGTCACAAGGAGACAAGTAATAATGAGAACTGTAAATTTCTCTTCATATTACTTCCCTGTCCCTCCCACATGGTCCAACAGAAACAGTATATAGCTTCCCAAGGGGAAAAAGGGAAATGACAGCCTCCAAGGTTTGACTGAGAGATAGCAAGAGTAGTAAGAGATGTAGTATCTCACAAAAATAACCCTATATGGCCAGTGAAAAAGGCTAACAGGAGCTTCAGACCTACTGATCTCAAATGCTTTTCCCGATACCCTGGCTGTACAGACATCGTGACCAACTGAAACCACTGATCAAATGGCATGATGTCTGTGACATTGACAACACCTTCTTTTCTAGCTCACTGGTACCTCTGAACCAAAATCAGTTCACATTCATGTAGCACGGCCTTCAACATACATTTACAATATTCTCCTTGGGAATATCTTTATGATGACCTAAGTCCCCTACCATTTGCCAGCAGTGGGATAGTCAGGATTAGGACAAATGCCTCTACCCTTTGCTATCCAAAGCTTTCACTATGTAGATCATATCCTTTGGTTGATAAATGAGAAGACTCAGTTGCAGCTACTCTAACTGCAATGTTATCACATTTCTGCCAGCAGGGGTGGCTGATAAACGCTGATGAAATTCAGAGGTCTGCTCAGTAGTTTCTTGGGACTATGTGGGTGGAATCACAATGTGCATTCCCTTTGGCAGTCGAGGAAAAACTGCTGTTACTGGCCTCCAACCACCAAAAAGGAGATTGACATCGTATTTGACTCTTTGTGCCTCATTTGGGCATTCCACTTGGGAGTTTATATCAGTTAACTCACAAATAGTATCCATGGGGTGGGGGCCCAGATGAACAGGCTGCATTGGAAATTGTCCTGCAAAATGTGGGAGGCTCTCAAACTTTGGCTTCACATCCCAAAGAACCCTTCTGAGCTAAAAGTTTCTGTAACTGATGATTTTTTTCAATTGAGCCTCTGGTAAAGGGAGTCAGTCACCATCCAAAGGTGCCTCCTGGAGTTTTAAATGTTCTACCTCCCTGATATGCCTATTAGGAACATGCTAACTTGCTACTGAGGGCTTGTTGAAACTCAACACTTGACCCCACGGAGGCCTTGTGACTCTCCACAGCCTGAGAGTCTCATTTTAGGGATGAGAATGACTCAATCAACAACACGGGAAGGGCCTACCAAGTCTTCGTTGTCACATGGAAATGAGATATTCAAGAACACAGCTGGCATGGCCTGATTAACAGCTCAGCTTTCCATGAAAAAAAAAAAAAAAATGACAGCTGTTCCTTTGGGGGAAAGTTGATCCCCTACTTTACCATCTGAAGGAAACAGCTGGCTCACTGGCACCTTCAGTTCACGGCGGTGCACTCAGTGCCTGAAGCTAGCTGACTAATGGTTTGCCCAAGTTGAAACCTAATAGTGTCTGCTGGGCTGTATGGCTGGCTTTGCAACCTCAATACCAGCTACGCAAACTAAAAATGGACATGGCTGCTCCGCTGAGTAAGTGGAACACCAAATACTCAGGACTTGAGCAAATATCCCTTTTAATGAACTTTGTTATAGTTTTATTAACTCCTGAAATGTTGCCAATGGCCTGGCTTTTTGCTCTGCCACTTGAAAAGCTACAGACTGGACAACTAAAGACAACCCCTTACTTACCGTTCCAGCTGAATAGGCAATTGTGTCAATACCATTTTTGAAATAATCCATCCTTTTCCCACTAAATTGAACCTCCACTCATAGAATATAAACTTCTCATAGACCTTGGTATTTCAAACTATTTGTCTCTCCCTGTACCATATTGGTTATGGTATATGAAACACCTGATAATGAAATGTCCCCATCACTGTTCATCCATTTCATGCTTGCTTTCTATTTTGAAGCATTTATTTTTTGGTCTTCACTTCAGGATGATTTCATCTAAGTTCCCAAAATATTGTTCTTGGGATTTCACTTAAATTACATATTATTTTTGGAGAATTTAGATTTTTTTTATTTGACAGAGAGAAACACAGGCAGAGAGGGAACACAAGCAGGGGGAGTGAGAGAGGGAGAGGCAGGCTTCCCGCCGAGCAGGGAGCCCAATGTGGGACTCGATCCCGGCTCTCTGGGATCATGACCTGAGCCGAAGGCAGTCGCTTAACCAACTGAGCCACCCAGGCGCCCAAGAATTTAGATTTTAAATAATAACAAGTCTTTCCATTTGTCCAAATATTTTTGGTATGCCTCCTAATAAGGCTACAACTTTCTTTCTACAAGTCTTGTGCTTTTCTTATCAAATTTTGTCAATTTTTAAAACTGTTTTCTTCATGATTATATGTGTATTTGTTCATGGAAGTGACTGTTACAGATGAAATACTCCCCCCTATTTCTATTTCTAGGTCTGAATTTTAAGAGTAGAGGAAAACAATTTATCTTTTGTCCATCTACCTTAGCAAATTTCCTTATTAATTTTTGTGGTGTTTCATGAGATGGTCACTGGTTTTCAAGGAATAAATCTCCAAAATAAATCTGTTTATCTCCAACACTCTTTCTTTCATTGTTTTATTGTACTACAGTTGCTACTCAAAAAATGCTAAATAGTAACAATCATAAAAGAAATTTCTGATTAGTTCAGAGACTATCCAGCATAGGGATAAGAGCATGGTTTCCTGAACATTAACGCATAACTTTGAATCACAAGCTTGCCACTTGCTGTTTGTGTGTTCTTGGGCAAGTTATTTAACCTTTCTATTTCTTGGTTTTCCTATCTTTAATATGGGGATTATAACCATATCTCTCACGTTGGATTTTTGTGAGAATTATTATATGTAAAGTGCCTACAGCTGTCCCTGCACATAGTAGGCACTATAAAAATGTTAGCTATTATATTTTTTCTTGATTTAAGTGAAAGGTTTAGTGTTCTGCTGATTAAAATGGTATTTAAGTATATGGTAAAACAACATAATTAAGTAGTTTCTTATTCAGTTTTACTGAGTTTCTATTAGGAAAAACTGCTTTATTAAATGCGTTTTCAACATCTATTTATATGAGCACGTGGACTTTTTACTGAAGTCATAATGGATTATACTGATATTGAACCACCTTTAGATATCTGAGCTACCTCTTAGTAAAAATGTATTATTATTTTGATATATTTTATTTACCAACATTGTATTTGGAGTGTTAGCATATATTGATAAATGAGTTTTGTTTTGTTTGGGGTACCATGTTGGTAATTGATCAAGTCTTGTTATTAAGTTTGTGAGATTTATAAAATAAAATAGGAAGATTGTTAGCTTCTTCTATGGCTTGAAATCTTTGAAATAACCTGGACTAAACTTTATTCTGTAAAGGTTAGATAAAAGTTGGCTGAGAACCCTCTGGCCTTGGTGTCTGTGTGAATGGTATATCTTTATTCACCTTTTCAAGCTTGTCTTTTGTAATTGGTCTTTTCAAGGATCTTAAATCTTCTTAGATCAAATTTGTTATTTTATCTTTTGCTAGAAAATCATCCATCTCCTCCGGGTCTCCAAATTTGTTGTGAAAATATATGTGTGGTCTTTTACAAGTCTTTTACATCTCTTTCATGCCTGTACTTCTGTTTACTTTCTCTTTCCTAATCTTTATATATTTTGTTCTCTCTCTCTCCCTTATCATCAGGTTTATCTGTTTTATTGGTCTTTTCTAAAAACCATATTTTAGACTTATTTTTTTCCTTTACTATAGAGTTTTGTTTTTTACCTAATTAAATCCACTTCATCTTTTAAATTTTTCTATTTCTATTTTCTTTTGGTTTCTTTTGGTATTGTTTTTCTAAATTTTTAAGATGACTTTTTAGCTCCTTTATTTTCTATTTCTCTTCAAGACTGAGGACATTTAAGACTATTGATTTCCTCCTGAGTGCAACTTTTCCTGTGTTTGGTAGATTTGGAGATGAAGTATTCTCATTTTCTTTGTTTCCCAAATGACATGTCATTTCTTCTTTCATTTCCTCACCGGCCCAACATAATTTCTAGAACTATGATTCTAAGTAGTTGGAATTTCTGGTTATATATTTACTATTCATTTCAAATATGATAGATTTATGATCAGAGTTTGTGAACTATAAAAAGCTGAAAACACTATAAATAAATTCAACATTTTGTGGTCAAATTCAGGATCAGTTTTTGTAAAACTTACAGAAATGTATAGAAATTATTATTCTCGGGGGGGTCAAGATGGCGGAAGGCCAGGTGACCGCATTTCGGGGAGTTCCCTGAAGAGAGCTGAATTCAGCAAAAAAAACCCACTACAAGACCACCGTGAACACCCATGAAACCAGCCTGAAATGTGATATTTCCCACTTCTGGACCACCACGAGAGACAAAGAACATCGGCAAAAAGGTAGAAACAAATTGGAGGGTCTGGAGGCTTGCCCCCAGAGACAGGGGAGTGGGGGAGGAAGCCCGCAGAGCTGAACCACTGAAAACAAATACCCCAAAACGAAAGTGCTCTGTGAGTGAGGAATAACAGCAGATTACGGCCTGAATCGGGGCTAGAAAGAAGCTAAACACAGCTAAGCCCGGGGCAAGGCAAGGAGACTTTTTAAAATCTTTTATTTTCTTTCTTTTCCCGCTGCCCGGACTCTCCCCCCCCCCCCACCGGCGCCGCCCCGGCGCACGCACAGCCTCCCGGGCCTCCGCCCCGGCGGGCCCCAGGCCCCGGCCCCGGCCCCGGCGTACAAGCAGCCGCCCAGGCCTGCCTCCGCCTGAGCCGCCACAGCTGCCAAGAAAGCAGCAGGAGTGGATTCTATCCTGACCTTCTCTCCCATTTCTCTCCGCACTGTGGGCCGCGTGTAGACCCCCCCAGGGGAAAACGTTTTTTACAGACTTTCGTGGGACCGGAGAGGCCCCAGGTCCCTGGGGGCAGACAAAGACGCGCAATCCAAAAGGAGTTGTGGCTTAGAGGTGAGGGAGTGAAACGACAAGCGGGGATGGGGGCAGAAATCAATACAACGTCTGCACCAGCCCGGCTGTGACAGACTGCCAACTGGGAGGCTGGAAAAGGCCTGTCCCTGTGTAGAGGCTCCCTCTGGGAGGGAGGTCTGGGCACAGACATCCTGCTCCGACTTGACTTCCTCAACTGCTGAAAATAGACGCAAAAGAACAACACTCAGCTACCAGAGAATTGCAGCCTGATAGTCTGGTTGCCATTGAGACAGGCCTCTAGCAGGGGGGCCGAGAGACTCAGCCTAGGTAGAAGGACTGAAAGAGAACGACACGCCCCGCCCCCAGAAAGCACGCCAGAAGCTCAGGAGGACAACATTCCAATGCAAAACCCCAAATCGGGGGAAAGGCAATTTATTAAACTCCTGGCACTGACTACAAGTACCAAAAACTCTACAACTTATTGATAAAATTTTCCACCTCACTTACTTTTTTAAACTTTTTTCTAGTTTTACTTTTAAAGCTTACACTTTAAGCTTAAAATTACACTCTCACGGTTTTTCTTCTTTCAATTTTTATCCCCCTTCTTATCACAACGGGATACCCAATACAACACCCCATAACATTTTTTACTTTATATATATATATTTTTTATTCTTTTTAATTTTTTTTCTTCTTTTCTATTTTTTTTTCTTTTTTTCTTTCTCTTTTTACCCTGAAATACAAACACACCCCTGTATTTTCTGCTTTTGTTGTTCCCTCTTGTTTCCCTGTTAGCTCTCTCTGTTTCCCCCTTTCTTCTCTCCTCTTTCCTTTATTCTCTCTTTTACGTGTACATGTAGATACAAGCTCCAAGTCAATCCCACATCCCTATTTAATACTACCCCTATATACAACCAGTTCCAATCCCCCTATATCATTTGAAAGTGGGCTCCTCCAATAATAACAGCAAGATAAACTCTGCAGCGTCTGAAACGCATTCCTTGCCCACAAGGAATGTCTGCGCTCACCTTCCCACTCTAGTTTGTCAGTGTGCCTGTGTAACTGTCTTTACTTCTATATTATATAAGTACTGGTCTTGGGGGTCATATAGGTTGGGCTTTGCTTTTTGACCTCTTCATTCACCCTTGATAACCCTTT
>PITA01014765.1:0-52501 GCA_004023965.1 Spilogale gracilis
CATGTGTTTCTGCATGATCATATTGTTGCCAAGGTCTTTTTCGATATTCAGTGTATAAACCCTTGTGGGTAGTTCATCACATTTCATGTGCACTATTTTCTTCCTTCCCAGACTACAGGTGTGATCCCTTCACTTGCAGGTGAATCTACACAATCTGACTGTCAGGACTGCTTGCATGGGAGGGAGACAAAGTCTGCCAAGACAGAACAATTCTGCCCTCTTTTCTACCCGTAGAAATAGTGATTTTTCATTTTGTTTTATTTTTTTTAAGATTTTATTTATTTATTTGACAGAGAGAAACAGAGCCAGAGGGGCAATACAAGCAGGGGGAGTGAGAGAGGGAGAAGCAGGCCTCCCGCCAAGCAGGGAGCCCGACGTGGGACTCGATCCCCGGTCTCCAGGATCATGACCTGAGCCGAAGGCAGTCACTTAACCAACTGAGCCACTCAGGCGCCCCCTCATTTTGTTTTAAATACAAATTTCCTGGCAAAACCAGGACACTACTAGTGGAACTTAGTTATCAAGAATACCATATGCATTCTTAGGGTTACAGAAGAGAAGAAAGAGATTGGATTTCATGAAATTACTTGTTTTACTGAAGGGGAAACTAAGTGTCAGAAATGAATTTTTCCAAATTTACACAGCTTTTGGATGGCTAGGTTGGGACTAGAATTGAGTTTTATTATTTCTCTTTTGCTTTGCTACCTCACTGACTCGCATATTGAATCCTATTTTCCAATGACACTTAATTACATGAGTTTCATTTTAATGTAAGAAAACATATTGTCTTAAAAAGTTTCCTTTTCCCTTTGTATTTCAAGTTCCTACTTACAGATGGTTCTAGATGGTTTATGAACATAAATCAGAGCATCTAATTTTCTCTGCTGTTCCCTCTTTGATCCAGTGTGCTCAGTTTACTGGTAGCTGAGCCTTGATGTCATTTCCATCTTTCTCATTTACCAGAGACTTAACCAAAGTCAAGATAATAAAAATTGTGGCAATTTTATAGATGCCTATGTTCTGTAAAAGCAGATCTGCAAATGCTATTTTGTATTTTACCTCAGAACCTTCCATATTTCTGTGGAGCATATGCTGTTCTTTCTTTTTAGCTTCTTGATGCTTTTTTCCTGTTGGCAACACTGAGTTCTCCACAATATACCATGTTTGTGCCACAGACAAAACTTACAAATTAGAGTGAACAATCATCATTCTCATTCTGTAACTTTTCTTTACTCTAAAATACTGAAGTGAACTGTCATTTTTTTAACCAACGTTGATATTTTTGTTTTGTTGTTTTGCTAGATGTTGAAAAATAAAGTATTTCTTACCTTGGTGGAGCTCATGATCAGTAGGAGAGATAACAAACTTAACTCAGCTTAAAATAACATAAGCATTGCCATATAGTACAAAATGCTATGGGAAGTAAAAAGAAAAAAATCCAGATTATGATTAAACAATCTTATTTCTTTTAACTTCTTACCCAAGAGAAAAGACCTCTTGAGATGCCCAACACAGCAAAAGTTTTAGTGTGGGTTTTTAGTTTTTTTTAGTGTGGATTCCTCCTCTCAATCGTAGAGCGCAGAAAATGCTTGAATGACTTCTGCCCATTCTTCCAGAGGTGGTATATGACTAGTACTGTTCTAGATTTAGAGGAGTTATGGTAATTTATTATTTATAATAGATGTCTTAGGACATTGGGCTTAATTCTTTCATGGAATCTTAGTGAGGCAACTCAGGTATCTCTCTAGAAAGGCCAGAATATTGAATCATGCTGGGATTGGTCTTTAAAAGGAGATGGTTCAACTGTCCTAATTCTCTCTATGAAGAGTGGCTCAAAGAGAGCCGTGTGGATCAAAAAGGGAGAGATATGTCGATATGAGGATTTAAGTTTTCTTATTTGTATAAACCAGTCTGATAAAAAGTATGAAAATGGAATCCCAGATACAAACCTAGGGAGTCTGTACATAACAATAAGAAAATAATTATCATGTTCTATTGCATCTTCCATGGTAATTTGACTCAAGTTGAAATAAGTTTCCAGAATACAAATTAGAACTGACCCCACATGGTCTAATTTCTAGCGCTTACTTCAAAAACAGGAACAATTTAGAATTTGTTGGATTCTGTTGAAGCCAGACCCATTGAACAATTCACTTCCCTGCCAATGAAGTTGTCCAGTGGCCTGTGTTTAGGTGAACTGAAAATAACCATTTGATGACTGTTACCTCTTAGCAACAGATCTGTCTGCCCTAGAGGCTTTGGCACTCTATACCTGGCAGAAGGTTAGATCCAGGGGCACCTGGGTTGTTCAGTCGATTAAGTGTCTGACTTTGGCTCAGGTCACGATGCCAGGACCATGAGATCAAGCCCCACATTGGGATCCCTGTTCAGTGGGGAATCTGATCCTCCTTCTGCCTTCTGCTCCCCTTGCTTGTACACTCATGTGCGCTCTCTCTGTCAAATAAATAAAATCTTAAAAAAAAAAAAAGCCAATTCCTTCTCCTGTAGGTCACTTGTACTCTCCTCAGAGCTTCCCTGCTAGAATTTTCTGTGCACAGTTCCTGTATTTTGATTATGAACTGTCTTGTGGTGGCCACATCCCCCTCAGTCTCTGGTTTCCTGGCTGCTACCTCTACAGTTGGAGTCCCATCCTTGTCTTCTTGAGCAGGAGTAAGCTCACATTTCTATGTTATCCACATTTCTTGTGGATAGGGATGCATGAGAAACATTCATGTATCCTTGACTCTGATAAGCTGTTAGAGTTCAGACTGAGTGCAGTGCAATGTCTTCCCTCCACAATGCAACCTTCTATGCTTGGAAACACTAGAGGTCTCTCTATATAATCTCAGTGAAGGTCCAGCTGACTAAGCTGATGGTTAGTCAACTGGTTCTCTACTCCTCCACATCTAATGATGAGGTATGAGTGGTACTTACAGCAATGCTTCTACAAAAAGATCCTCTCTGGAATTCTTTATAATCCTCTATCGACTCCCAACTGAGATCTCTTTTTATAATTCCCATCTTTTTGCAGAGTTTAAGAGTAGCAACATTGGTCTTGCATATTTTTAAAATTGTTTCCACATTAAAAAAAAAAAATCCTCGGGGCACCTGGGTGGCTCAGTTGTTAAGTGTCTGCCTTCAGCTCAGGTCATGATCCCAGAGTTCCGGGATCAAGTCTTGCATTAGGCTCCTTGCTCAGGGAGAAGCCTGCTTTTCCCTCTCTCATTCCCCCTGCTTGTGTTCCCTCTCTAGCTGTGTTTCTCTCTGTCAAATAAATAAAATCTTAAAAAAAAAAATCCTCACTGCTTTTGAAAGCAGTTTCTATAAATTACCCTATTGTGAATATGCATCATTGTTTGACAAAGGAAATTGCCCCCAAACATATTGTGATACCATGATCACACAGTAAGCATGGTTAATGCCAGATATGGGAATGGATTAGATCAATTGTTGTACATGTTTAATATCAAGTTGAAAACATCAAAGAACTGTTACTAAACAGTTACTGTTACCCTGAGATCATGACCTGAGCCAAAGGCAGAGGCTTAACCTTCTGAGCCACCCAGGCACCCCTCCTTTATTCTTTACCATGCAAATCACATTCTTTTTTGAGGAGACTATGTCATTATATAGAATTATTGGGCTAATAGTCCACGTTTATCTTTACGAAATCCCTAGTGGGAGATCTTCCCTATCCCTCTTCAAAAGCAACATGATGAAAACATGTGACCTCTTTCAGCCGATCAGATGGTCCAATAGACTTGCAAAATCTTTATTTCAGGAAGTAATAGAAACACAAGGATAGTTAGAAACCATTTAAGTCTAATTACACATGATAGCATGACAAGATCCTAGCAAAAGATTTATATATTTTTTTTTAGTTGAAAGCTAATCAAGCAAATGTATTTAAATCCAGTGCCATTTAATCTAGGTTGCCTCCTTAGCAATAACAGTGAGAAATGATCCAAACCTGACTGGCCATATCCCCGTGTTCTCCTGAGTAGCATGAGGCCCGCAGTGAGTGCTCTCCCCAGGATTTCTTTTTTTTTTTTTTTAATTTTTCTTGTATTTTTAAAATTTAATTTCATTTAATTAATATATAGTGTATTATTAGTTTCAGAGGTAGAATTCAGTGATTAATCACTCTTATACCCAGAGCTGATTACATCACATACCCTTCTTAATGTCTTTCACCTGGACCCCTATCCTCCTCCCTTCTAGCAACTCTGTTTCTTACAATTAAGTTTCTTATGGTTTGTCTCCCTTTCTGATTTTGTCTTGTTTTATTTTTTCCCCTCTCTTCTCCTATGATCTTGTTTTGTTTCTTAAATTTCATGTATGAGTGAAATCATAATTGTCTTTCTCTGATAGACTTATTGCACTTAGCATAATACCTTCCTATTCCATCCACACAGATGTAAATGGTTAAGTATCCATCTTTTCTTATGGCTGAGTGATATTCTACTGTACATATATATCCCACATCTTTTTTTGTGCACTCATCTGTTGAAGGATAACTCGGCTCTCTCAGTTTGGCTATTATGGACATTTCTGCTATCACCATTGGGGTATACATGCCCCTTTGTATCGCTATATTTGTTTCTTTGTAGTAGTAGTGCAATTGTTTGGTTGGAAGGTAGCTATGTTTTTAGTCTTTTGCAGAACCTCCATACTGTTTTCCAGAGTGGTTATACCAGCTGGCATTCCCACCAACAGTGAGAGGGTTTCCCTTTCTCTGCATTCTTGCCAACACCTGTCATTTCCTGGCTTGTTAATTTTAGCCATTCTGACCAGTGTGAGGTGATCTCTCATTGTGGTTTTGATTTGTATTTCCCTGATGTTGAATGATATTGAACATTTTTTCTTGTGTCTATTGGCCATTTGGATGTCTTCTTTGGAGAAATGTCTGTTCATGTCTTCTTCCCATTTCTTGATTGGATTTTCTGTTCTCAGGGTGTTGAGTTTGAGTTTTTAATAGAGTTTAGATACTAGCCCTTTATCTGATAAAACATTTGCAAATATCTTCTCACATTCAGTAGGTTGTCATTTGGTTTTTTTTGCTGTTTCCTTTGCTCTGCAAATGCTTTTTATCTTGATGAAGCCCCAATAGTTCATTTTTGCCTTTGTTTCCCCTGCCTTTGGAATCCAGTCTAGCAGAAGTTGCTGTGGCCAAGGTCAAAGAAGTTGCTGCCTATGTTCTTCTGTAGGATCTTGATGGATTCCTATCTCACATTGAAGTCTTTCATCCATTTTTTTTTCATCCATTTTGAGTCTATTTTTGCTTATGGTGTGAGAAATGGCCAGTTTCATTCTTCTACATACAGCTGTCCAATTTTTCAATACCATTTGTTGAAGAGACTCTCTTTTTCCATTCTTTCCTCCTTTGTTGAAGATTAGTTGACCATAAAGTTGAGGGTCTATTTTTGGGTTCTGTATTCTACTCCATTGATCTATGTGTTTGTTTTTGTGCCAGTACCTTATGGTCTTGATGATTATAGCTTTGTAATAGAGCTTGAAATCCAGAATTGTAATGGCACCAGCTTTGGTTTTCTTTTTCAGCATTCCTCTGGCTATTCAGGGTCTTTTCTGGTTCCATACAAATTTTAGGATTATTTGTTTCAGTTCTGTGAAAAAAGTTGATGGTATTTTCATAGGAATTGCATTGAGTGTATAGATTGGTCTACATAGCATAGACATTTAGCATTTGGTCTTCCAGTAGATGAACATGGAATGTTGTACCTTTTTGTATATTCCTCAGTTTATTACATGAGTGTTCTATAGTTATCTCTAACAGGATTTTTAAACTTAGAGGTGATGATGAAGAGTTCCTTTCTCTGTCTATAAAGATGTCAGCTCGGGGGCCAGACTTTCTGATAGCCCAATCCTACCTCATTGATAGTATCAACAAGAGAAACTAGATTAGAAATGAGATGCCAGATGTTGAGCAGAAATGCTTAAAGAGTTTAAATTCCTGGCTGTCTTGTATTCTGTCTTTGTAATTCCCATGATTTGGTTATATGCATCAATATATTTTCCTGTTTTCTTCAGCCAGTTGGAAGTGGATTTCTGTTGTTTGCCACCTAATTGGCCTGAATAAACTGTGATCCTTCAGATGAATTTGCACCTATCACCCTGTCAGTGTAGTTAGTTTTCAAAGTTGGATTGGTAAATTAGAAAAGTTGATGGTTAAAAAGTGAATTACATTACCTTAAGAACAAAGATGAAGTATAGAAATCCTAAATTAAACACACATTCTTGTGTAGGCACACATATTCATCACTTATTTCAGAGAAAACACTATTCCATCAACTGAGAACAGCTGTAAAGGAGAAGATTATAATAATTGTCTGTAGCAGAGGAATAGGGTGATTGAATTTCCAAAGTCATTCATATCAGACTCAAGTCTTGGCATTGTCTGTTATTAGCTAAGCGATTTAAAACACATTACATAAGTTTGCTCTTTGTGTGCATTCTGGTGAGGAATGTATCTTTGCATGTGTAGTGTTTAGCAAAGAGCCCTTCTAAAAATACAGTAAACACTAATAAAAATTAACACTCATTATTAACATAAGGCTAGAGGTTATTTCTATTCAAGTCTGGTATTTTATGAAGCAACATTCTGGTATCATAGGTAAAGGTTATTGTCATCTCTATGTATTTTCCAAAAAGATACATTTCAGCTATCATTTTCTCCCTCATTATGATTCATGGCTAAGAAATGTGTTTTAAAAAGTGAATAATAAGCAGAGTATAACCTTGATTAGCTGAAGTTAATGGGGACATAGAAAAATTTTGTTTAATTACAGGCCATGGGAAACTGATAATAAATAGTCTAAACATGATGGAACAGATAGTAAAACATAATTTTGGATGATGGATTGATTTAATCATAGTTGTTTTGTAATTAAAAATCAGTTACTATAAAACAGAATGGGGGTAATATTGCTTTTGAGGATAGGGCAGTGTTATAAACAGTGAATTTAAATAGACCAATAAAGTATTTATTCATGATATTCTCTTCCTGATCCATTTATTTCTTTAGGATTAATTACCTCTAAAAGCTTTACTGACAGAAGGTTTTATATGCTGACAAAAAGGAGGTAAAACAAAGCATCTTGATTTGCTACAAATATAGATCAATTCTTCATAGAATTTACCAGAACAAAGAGAACCCATTGAATACCCTTAGAAGATGCCTTCCAAGACCAGCTGCAATGGAGAGCCCATTTTGCTTTTAATCATATTTTTATTTTCCTTTTTTCCGTTTTTTTTCTTCTAATTCCAGTGTAGTTAATATAGTGTTATATTAGTTCCAGGTGTACAATATAGTGATTCAGCAATTCCATATATCACCCAGTGCTCCTCACAAGTGCATTCCTTAATCCCCATCACCTATTTCACCCATCCCCCACCAACCTCCCCTCTGGTAACCATCTGTTTTCTGATAGTTAAAAGTGTTTCTCAGCCAGTCTCTGTTTTTCCCTTTACTTATTTGTTTTGTTTCTTAAATTCCATATATGAGTGAAATCATACGGTATTTGTCTTTCTCTAACTGACTTAATTCACTTAGCATAATACCCTCTTGCTCCATCCATGTTATTACAAATGGCAAGATTTCATTCTTTATGGCTGAATCATATTTTTAGATTTAATAAGTTCTTAGCAGAAGTTCAGGTCCCATCAAGTAAACTCTTTATAAATTGATTTTTTTTCTTGACAGTTGAACAAAAAAGAGTGTTACTCTCTTTTTCAATACGAGTAAGAGAACATGGGATTTTACAGATTTAGGCTCCAACTGATGCTTCTCATTATATGTTATGTGTTTCCTTATTCAGAGGAAAAATGCAAGGACTTAATTTGAATGTGTGTGTATGTTATGATTAAGTTTGTTTTCAACCTTTTTTATTCAGAATAGGACATATTTTTTAAAGTCTCTATTTAAATTCCTATTAACAGTGCAATTTTAGTTTTAGGTGTACAGTAGAGTGATTCAGCAGTTCCACACAGCACAGGTGCTCATCACAAGGTCTTCTTAATCCACAACACTGTTTCACCCATCCCCCACTCACCTCCCTGCTGGTAACCATCAATTTGTTCTCTACAGTTAAGAATCTGTTTCGTGGTTTGCCTCTCCCTTCTCCACGCAGCCCCCGCTCCTTTGCTCATTTGTTTTGTATCTTAAATTCACATATGAGTGAAATCATATGGAACTTGTCTTTCTGACTTATATCACTTAGCATAATATTCACTAGCTCTAGCCATGTCATAGCAAATGGGAAGATTTCATTCCTTTTTATGGCTGAGTAATATCCCATTGTGTGGATGTGTGTGTGTGTGTGTGTGTGTGTGTGTGTGTGTTCACCATATCTTTATCCACTCAGTTTATGGACACTTGGGCTGCTTCCATAATTTGGCTATTGTAGGTAATGCTGCTATAAACACTGGGGTGCAAAGATCCCTTTGAATTAGTAGTTTGATTGCTGGATCATAGGGTTGTTCTATTTTTAACTTTTTGAGGAACCTCCATACTGTTTTCCACAGTGGCTACATCCCGTTTACATTCCCACCAACAGTGCAAGTGGGCTCCCCTTTCTCCACATCCTTGTTAACACCTGTTGTTTCTTGTGTCGTTGATTGTAGTCATTCTGACAGGTGTGAGGTGATTATCACATTGCACTTTTGATTTACATTTCCACGATGGCGAGTGATGATGAGCATCTCTTCCTGTGTCTGTTGGCCATCTGGATGTCTTCTTTGGAAAAATATCTCTTCATGTTTTCTGCCCGTTTCTTGACTAGGTTATTTGTTTTTTTGTGTGTTTTGAGTTTGGTATATAGATTTTGGATACTAACCCTTTATCAGTATGTCATTTGAAAATACCTTCTCCCATTCCACAGGTTGCCTCTTAGTTTTGTTGTTTCCTACACAGTGCAGAAGCTTTTTATTTTGATGTCATCTCAATAGTTCCTTTTTGCTTTTTTCCCCTTGTCTCAGCAGACTTTTTTAGAAAGAAGTGCTATGGCTGTTATCAGAGAGGTTACTGCCTGTGCTCTCTTCTAGGACTTTTATGGTTTCATAAAAGCCTCATATTTCTGTCTTTAATCCATTTTGAGTTTATTTTTGTGTATGGTATAAGAAAGTGGTCCGATTTCATTCTTTTGTATGTTGCTGTCCAGTTTTCCCAACAGCATTTGTTGAAGGGACTATTTTTTTCTCATTGGATATTCTTTTCTGTTTTGACAAAGATTAATTGACCATATAATTGTGGATTATTTTCTGGATTTTCTATTCTTTTCTTTTGATTTATGTCAATTTTTGTGCCAGTAACAAACTGCTTTCATTAGCACAGCTTTGTAGTATAACTTGAAGCCTGGAAATGTGGTATCTCTAGCTTTGCTTTTCCTACCCCGAACCCCCAAGGTTGCTTTCGCTATTCAGGGTTTTTGTGGTTCCACACCAATGTTAACACCAATGTTAAGATTGCTTGTTCTAGCTCTGTGAAAAATGCTGATGGTATTCTTATAGGGATTGCACTAAAAGTGTGGATTGCTTTGGGTAGTAGAGACATTCTAACAATATTTGTCCTTCCATGAGAATGGAATGTCTTTCTGTTTCTTTGTCTTATCTTTAATTTCTCTCATCAGTGTTTTATAGTTTTCACAGTACAGGTCTTTGACCTCTTTAGTTAGGTTTATTTCTAAGTATCTTATTATTTTGGTACAATTGTAAAATGGATTAATTCCTTAAATTTTCTTTCAGCTGCTTCATTATCGGTGTATCGGAATGCAACAGATTTCTCTATATTGATTTTGTAGCCTGTAGTTTCACTGAATTTGTCAGTTTTGGCAGGTTTTTTTGTGGTCTTTTGGATTTTTCTATAAGAATAGGATATATTGTCAAAAAAAATCCTAAACAGTGCCCCTTTTTTGCAAGAGGATTCATATTTCAGGGTTTTGAAGTGTTGTTGTTTTTAATTATTTTTTCTGTGTTCCAAGATTTTTTTTTTTTTTTTTTTTTTAAGATTTTACTTATTTGACAGAGAGCAACACACCTAGAGAGGGAACACAAGCAGGGGAAGTGAGAGAGGAAGAAGCAGGCTTCCCGCCGAGCAGGGAGCCCGATGTTGGGCTCCATCCTGGGTCTCCTGGATCATGACCTGAGCCGAAGGCAGTCGCTTAACCTACTGAGCCACCCAGGCATCACTGATTCTTTTTTTTTCTAATATGGAACTAATGACCCCAAAAATGAGGTCTTTAAGGATCAAAAATATTTTAAATTGAGGGACTTACCTGAACTAGTGGGTGTCTGTTTGTTGCTTAGAAAGCATTTTGATCCTAAAGCAATAAAAAGCTTTTCATATTTATATATTAGAAGTATTTGGCAAAGTGTATAATAATATAGTTAAAATTATCAAAGTTGACTTTGCATGTGTCCATTCTTCAAAATTTACACACATGTGCACACGTGTCTCTTAAGATATTAATGATTCAACTTATTTTTAATATTTGATATTGAAAATATCAATAAAATAAAAATGAAAAATTTTTTAACATAGAGAACTCTCACTTGCTTGAGAAAAATATGAACTTCAGAGACAGCTTTGAGTTAAAAACCCTGATCTGTTATGAGTTTTGTGGTGTAGTCTAGGGCAAGAAACCTACATTTTCTGAGCCATACATTTTCACCTGTAGAGTGGAGGTGGTAATAAATATCTATTAGTATTATATTAAATGGGATTATAAAGATAAAGCATTGCATCCTCTATTTGACTATAGAATATGCTTAATGGTAACTATATTGATGGTGATGATGTTAATAATGCTGTTTTCTTTTTGTATTAGTCTCAGGGAAAGTGATCAAAAACCTCTTTTCTGCCTTTACAATCCTACCTTCTCAGCATTTGGTATCCGTTCCAACCTATCAGGCTTTTCTTTTTTCTTTGTTTTTAATAGTGTAGTTTTTAAAATTATAATTTAGTTTTTCAGTGTTCCAAGATTCATTGTTAATTCCCCACACCCAATTCTCCATGCAATACGTGCCCTCAATACCCACCACCAGGCTCACCCATCCCCCCACCCCACCCCTTCTAAAACCCTCAGTTTGTTTCTCAGAGTCCTATCAGGCTTTTCAAAGAAATTGCTTGTGTAGGCTGCACATGATAGAAATAATTTTCCCTAGTTTGATAATTCAATCCGTGAGGAGTTTTAAATTTAGTCACTTTTTTTACATCAAACAATTCAATGTATTAAGATGACTAAAAATCCTTTTAGAGATTATGATTTTCTATCATTGTATTTTAGATCCTTCATATTAAAATGAATTATTGCAATATATGTTCTAACCTATTCACTTAAGTATCACGGAGTATAGGGAAATTCATGTGATATTTCATAATTATGATTTTTTAAAAAAGATTTTACTTGACAGAGAGAGAGACACAGCAAGAGAAGGAACACAAGCAGGGGGAGTGAAAGAGGGAGAAGCAGGCTCTCCACTGAGTAGGGAGTGCAATACAGGGCTTGATCCTATATATATATCCTGTGTGTGTGTGTGTGTGTGTGTGTATGAATATATACAAGGGGCTCGACAGGGCTTCAGAACAACTTCATTATAAAATGTTATTGCGTTTTTGTGCTTAGAAATAAATGCAGCCTGTCCATACATTTTGGAAATGTTAGAAATGTACAATGTTTGCCCTGTCTTACGTTTCAACAATTTAAATGTAAAGAGAGAAGTTAAGAGTTTTCAGAAGAGGGAACAGGACATTTTTTTACAATTACTTTGAAAAAACATGTTCATTGCCAATGGAACATTCATTGGTATACAGAAGGCAGAACTGCATAGTGTTACTACAAACTACTGCAATATTTCAGCAAAATGAATGTAGTTATTAAATGCAGATTACAGAATTCTACTTATGGTGAAGGAAGAATAAAATTTTGTTTTGGTTTTATTTTTTCCTTGCTTTTAAATTTTAGTTTTTAATATCAGGCTGTGTGTAAACCTGTTTCCTCCTTTTAGTTGAAATCTCAAACCGGACAAGTGAGTTAAATAACCATTTAATATTTAAGGAGTAGCTGGCTCCCAAAGGCCCAGGAGAGGGCAGCAAAGCCTAGATGTTAACACTAACTGACCAAATGAAGAGGGAAGGATGAAAATTATGTGCAGACTGATTTGATTTGAATGGGATGTATGTGGCAGAGAGCAAATTTTTTTTGGACAAGGGAGAGAGCTTTAGCTCAAAACACTAGATAACTCTATTTATTCAACACAAACTGAGCAGCTCCTTAAGTTTATGAGGAAAAGGGCCACTCAGGTTATTTTTTGAATGAATATCTAACCTATTGAGAAAACAGTTTAAGATTTAAATTGATTAAGTAGCTTTAGAAGGATCAGAAAGATAAAAAGAAATGTTGAGCATAGTGAATGGAATAGTCTGAGTGATGGGTAGCCCATGACTTTTTTCTCCTTTGGGGACTTACCTATTCTTGCTTGTGTCTTTGCTGTCATCTGTCTCCCTCTCACAGATCCTAACCAATGTAATGCTTATCATTTAGCCTCTTCAGCAAAACTAAATTGGGAGAATCTGAAGAGACTCTAGAGTTTTGCAGGTAAAGGTGTGTGGTTTTGTTCCCTAAGAACAGAAGAACCTTATCTGTGAAGTATAATTGACAAAGTTGGTGGTAATGTTTTAATGGAAAAAAATCCATTACCACATCGAATATTCTATGGAATAAATAGTGCACTAGCTATTTCTATATCTCTAACTTAGTAAAATGTTTGTTATCTCAAGGAGGTTTATTGAACAGTTGATATAACATCTGAAAAAGCTAATGGCCACAGGGGATGGAACTATTTTCTTCTGTCATTTGTAATAACGGGTACATTGTGGTTTTAGAGTTGAGAAGCAAATAAAGGCTTACTTAGAAGTGCCCTCGTCTATCCATTCATCAAACCACTGGGGGCAACAAAAGTATGGCAACAAAAAATACCAAACAATTATGGTAAAGATAATTGTTTTGCAAATGGTACCTTCTTTTTAGCTCTTGTGTAGTAGGAGGTTCTTGTGCCTGCTGGGAAATTTTGGAGACAAAGAACAACAGGATGTTTTTCTAACAACAGCTTCTATTAGCCTCCTGATGTTTAGCTCAGAGGGTTGTGATCATGATCCTGCTGACATCAGCCACCCATCTAAAATAAAGGAGCAATGTTTTGGCTCAAGCAGTGAGAGGCTAAAGACTTGGAGGTTTTGCACCTGGTAAAGTAACTCTGAGAATTAAGTGTGAGGAAGCATGTTGTGCTGTCTCCCTAGCTGTCTAGTGATGTTATTCAACCCAACAAATACCAAATGGGTTTCTACTATGGTCTTGGTAATGCGTTAGGTATTATGGGGACACTGAGAAGCATTAGGCATATCAGTTGCCCTTTGGAAGCTTAATGCCTTATTGTGGAGAGGAGGTTTCTAGAAATACAAAAATGCAACACAACTGAAATGCTAGGTTGAAGGGATTCCCGACAGAAAGGAAGTGTGATTTTGACATTAAATGAATCTGCTTGATGTTTAGGAGAGGAAAAAAAATTCTTCAGGCAAAGATACGTATCAGAAATCCCTCTAACTTGGTGCCTGTTATAATTTACATATCTTCAGTTGGTTAAATAAAAATACTCATCACTCTATATGCTTTCTGGCATTCTGATGAGTAAGCTCTTCTACTTTCTCTCATTTTGTACATAAGGCAATCAGGTTGTGGGTAGATTAAGTGATTAGTACTAAAAGTATTATGAATTAGGGATAGTATTTGAATATACTTTTTTTTTCTTGCCCATCTTAGAGTTGTGAGAGCCATTTAGCAAGCCTTCAATAATAACAATATTGATGGTTTTAGTAAATATCAGCTAAAACATATGAAATTATTTAGCCTTTCAAAAAGTCTTTCATATTAAGGATAAAAATCAGAGAACAACAAATGTAGACTTGGTTCTTTATGCTCTGTGACCAAGCTAAAATGCAGTAACTATCAAGTTTGAAACTAAGTGACTCCAAGCAATGCCATTCTGCAGTGAATATTCTTTACGGATGCTAAAACTATCTTGATCTTGCTAGCTTTTACCCTGTAGATCTGCAAGCTTTTCCAGGACAGGAATAATGTCTTATAAAACTTTTAAAAGTTTATACATTGTTATTGCCTGTTAAGAGAAAAAGGTTAACTTGTCCCAACACTGGTCATCTGCAGTCTGGTCTCCCAGGAAAGGAATTGACCTCTCAGCAAAGCTCTATGAAATTGGTTATGGCTGGTGCTTAAGACAATTAAGGTCAAGAACAAGACTTAGACTCTAGTTTTCAGATGATGCCAAGAGGATGGGCTATTTCTTTACCCCCCAAGGTAGGTGATATGGCCAACTCTGCTTCTTTCTGTAACATATAAGCCTGTAACCACAAAGTTTAGACTCCCAATACTTGAATACTCCAGAACTAAGTTAACAGATGGGAATGGAAACTGGTATCGTCATATTGATAGTTTGCCATAGTCCTTGATCACAGCAGGAGATGGCGGATTGCTTTTCTTTTCTTTTCTTTTTTTAAAAGATTTTATTTATTCATTTCAGAGAAGAATGAACTAGTGAGAGAGAGTAAATGAGCCCAGGGTGCAGGGGAAGAGGGAGAGGGAGAAGCAGACTCCCCGCTGAGCAGGGACCCTGATTTGGAACTCTATCTTAAAACCTGGGGATCATGACCTAAGCTGAAGGCTGATGCTTAAGCAGCTAAGCCACACAGGTGTATGAGGGATTACTTCCCTAATCACCTTAATAACCATACAATATGAGAAAATGAGTTTTTCCCACCCTTCTAAGGGATGGTTACAATTGTTCAGTACATAAGATAGGAGAATATTAGAGGTGGACACTATTCACTCAGAAGAAATGGATAAAGATGAGCCCCTTCTTTTGAGTTTAGGTAGCAAGGTGGTCAGTCTAATCAAGTGGTTCTAGGGTGGGTTACCAGGTAGCTGATCTCCTTAAACCTCAGGATTGCCTAGTTTTTTAAAAGCTAGGCAGAAGCTTTTACTGTTCAAGTGCAGATCTCTCTATGATTTAATCACCAAATGAACTGGGATAGATGGTCCTTTCTTATTAGGATATCCAGAATCATTCCTTCAGCTAAATCTTCCCAATTTAGTCATTTTGACACTGAGCAGTCCCAAACTCGTGTGTGTGTGTGTGTGTGTGTGTGTGTGTGTGTGTACATATATTCCACATCAATCTAGCTCTCAATATGAAATAAATCTATGTCTCATATTCCATATATTTATTCCATATACAAATGCACACAGAGCCCTAAAACAGTTAAGTCAAAGACAAACTGCATTAGCACTTCCCTTGGAGACTGGCTGGACTTCTTAATGTTGTCCTAAGAACAGCTTTTTCTTGTAGGAGTCCCACCTATTCCCTCTGATCTGTCACTTAGAGACCCACAAACTGGAGGGTGATAGGAAATTTCTGGAGTTCTACAAATGCATATAGGGACCTGATCCATGTAAAATTTCCCATTTTTTTGTCCCCATCCCCCTACTTGACTCAAACTAACTCAGGTGATTGGTGGATTTGAATAGCACCCTATACTGAGGAATGAGCAAACCCAACTTGGAAGGAAGGCACTGCTGTTGACTGGCTGTCTGTCTGACCCATTCACCTGAGGCTGCAGCTGTTACCTTGTACACTGCTCATGTGATGGGGCCGCTCCAAATCTAAATGTCTTATGCTAAACATTCTCTGCTGCCTGTCCTCACCTGGGTTGTGGCTGCAGATCTGTGCACTCAGTTGCCACAGGGTCATGGACATGTAACGTGTGGCAATAATGGCATGACTTCTGAGTAAGCAAAACAGTGCTTGCCTACCAGGTGGGTAGTCAGGACCCCCAAGGCTCCCAGGTTGAGTGGTTCTCTGGAAGGATTCCGTGGGTTCAGAAATGCTGTTACACTCACAGTTACAGTTTATTACAGTGAAAGGATACAGATTAAAACCAGCAAAAGTAACAGGTGGCATGAGGTGGAGTCCAAGAGAAACCAGGAGCAAGATGCATCTTCCCAACTAAGTCATACGGGGTCGCAGTTAATTCTCACCAATAATATGAGATGAGACACTACTTTCAAAGTGTTGTCCCCAGGGAAGCTCATCCAAACCTTGGCATTTAGGGTTTTTATTAGGAGTCAATTGTGTAAGCTGCATGACTGGCTTCAGCTACTTAGACTCCAACATAAAACACATGAGCATGTGTGCTTACACACACACGCACACACGCACACGCACACACACACACACCCACACACACCCCTGAGGCAAAAACAGGCATTTGCTATAAAGCATTTTTTAGCATAAACTTATCTGGTCAAATGGTATACCATGGCCTGTGGCCTCAAGCCCACAAAAACACTTGTATCTTGCAAAATATACCCAGGGCTCAAAGGTTATTTCCCAGGAGCTGGCTAAAAGTCAGGCTTGAAAAGAAGCCTTTCTTTGGACTTCATAAGTTTTGAGCAAGCTGGGTCTGTGGAGTTAAGAAAACTATTCCTGCCCAGAAAGAAGAACTTGAAGTTATGGAAGGTGAGAAGAAATGCATTCTAAATGGTCTTGCACTAGAAGTCTTCCAAGATAAGTGTCACCTGGCAGCACTGAATTCAATATAGATATCTTTTTTTTTTTTTTTAAGATTTTATTTATTTGACAGAGAGAAACACAGCCAGAGGGGGAACACAAGCAGGGGGAGTGAGAGAGGGAGAAGCAGGCTTCCTGCCGAGCAGAGAGCCCGATGTGGGGCTCGATCCCGGGTCTCCAGGATCATGACCTGAGCCGTAGGCAATCGCTTAACCAACTAAGCCACCCAGGTGCCCCTCAATATAGATATCTTTAAAGGGTGGCGATCTCGGTACTCTCTTGTGATGTTGGGCTTACTATGGAGTACTCACATAGCAAGTCAGTAGCCATTCCAGAGTCTACTAATAATGCAGTTATGTTCCTGGGGCCTCCCTGACTCCTGGAAAGTATCACTGAATTATAGCACACAGTATCTGCCAAATAATCTATTAACAATGCATCTAAAGCCCGAAGGTGAACTGGGCATATGACTCTTCCACCTCTAGTCTTTGAAGGGGACTTGATAGCCTGCCATTTCTCCAGATCCATGCTGTGCTATGAATGGCAGCTGTCTTACACTTTTGGAATGCATATCCTATATCTTTTGGGCTGTTACTACAAGGGGCCTTCCAGTTTACTTTGGGAGAACATGACTTTCTTCTTGTGGATGGTTATCTGACTTTTCTCAATCATCTTCTGGGTTTCCTACATCAGTTTCAGTGATTGGCCTCACAGCTCTACAGTTTAAATGATACAGAGTGCCATCCATCATTTGGAATCAGGAGGGTGAATTGAAAGGATCTAAGAGTGACTCCGTAGGTTGGCTTCACCAGAAAAATAAATGGTTCTCTTTGAAAACAGTGGAAAAAGACTATGATAGAGTACTTAAGGAAATCAAACCTCATCAACTATGAGATCATGCCAGAGTGGGTTTGCTACTTCACCAAGCATGGGTGCTCATTTGGTACATTCTGCTTCTGGCTTACTGTGTCACACAGGTGGCCCCTTGCCCAAGCTGTGGGTGTTGAACTGGCAAGAGAGGGTAGGAGCCATATTATTATCACATTCTATTGCTGTTGAATCCTGGTGTCTAATCCCAACAGTGAAGGATCAGTACATCCCTAATAATGGGGCTTAAAAATCCCCACAACTCAGGAATCTGATGTCCAACACTCTTGAATTTTGTGTTCTCTGCCAGAATGTGCTAGAGCAAGAAAAGAATTCACATACCTGCTATTGATCCTGCCTGCCTAAGTTCCCTCCAAGGAATTCTCACCTAGAACAACTGAATGGATTTTAGGTGGTCAAGGTAAATAACCAAATGGTCTTTTATCTTGGCTGTTTGCATGATACAGTTCTCAGCTTAGGCTATGGAACATAGGCAGAAATATTTTTTTGACTATATAACTTTTTTGTATTTAAGTCTGGGTTATAGGTGGGGACAGTACATTGTTAAACTAGGTTTACTCTTTTTTCCCTTTTCTGTGGCAGAAGCAAGTTTTAACCTTTTTAAATCATTTCGAACATCTGAGAAAGTGGTTAATACTACTTGGTTACTGGTGCCTTGGGACTATTAATTGGTTTTTACAACATATTAACAAAGCACTTAAAAGACAAATAGCATAGTGAAAGTACTGAACACATTGCTCATAAAAATAAATGTTGGGAATCTGTACTTCTTGCTTTATCCTTTAAGGCATTTCCAAGCACACTAACCAGACATCCATTTCATTTTTAAGATGAGATCTTCAAAAGTAGAGAGTTTAAAACTGAAATTTAAAGGCCAAAACTGGAGATATCATGTGTTATAGTCAATTTTCTAGGTAGTTAAAAATTCTAAGAACTTACCTATGGCACATAGAGCTTTGCTATATGATTTATGTGCTGGCTTACTTTATTATGCACTGTTGAGAAAGGGCTGTAAAATATTCTAGATAGGCAGCCATTTGCATTTGGGAGCAAAACAATTTGCATACTGATAGTATGCTACTTTCTGAAAAGAAGGGGAAAAGGAACCTCAGGACTCATCAGAGAAAAAGGAGCAAGTTAGAAATCCCATGGTTTGGGAGATGAGAGTGTAGGAACAGTTTTTATAAAGTTCCATTTTTGAGTCATATATCTATTGAAAGAGAACTTGCTCTATAAAAACCTTATAAGCAATGAACTGTTTATTTCAGAATGAGGCTCTGGGGAATAATCTCATAAGAAACACATCTTGCATTTGTAGAGAAACCCAAGAGGATGGTATTCATGAAGCATTATCCCAGGGTAGGCAAAAAATGACAACCAATGCAAACTCATCAAACAATTGAAAAGGAAATGCTTGATTACTGAATAATTTTTTTCTCCTCTGCCTCCTGCTTTTTCCCAAATGCGTAAGTCTATCATTTTGTATCATAGACAGATTGATCGTTCTTTTTCTCTGGTTTCCTTCCCTGTTCCTATATAATTGCCCTCTCTAGTTCCTATCTTACCACCCACCCAAGCAAAGCAAAAGCAAAACTCACTGTAGACTCTTAAGAAGATTTTTTAAGTTACAAGTCAGGCCTTTTATGTCATGCAATCTCTATCACATGTGTTGTGAATAATAATTCTTGTTACAGGTTTAACTCCTAAGGTTTAACTATAGTAGAGGAGCACATGGAGATCAGTTGTAGTGTCAGGTGTTCAAGTGTTGGAAAGATTAGCTGTCTTATAAATTACAGTAGATTCAAGGTTATCCCTATATTAATGTCATGTTCACTGACTTGCGTTTGCTTTTCAGAGTGAGAGAGAAATGGCTGGAATTAAAACTAGGTGAGAGCATTGAGTCTAACTCCAAGCTTATTCAGTGGCCTGGAGGCGATCACGTATATGACCTTTATCCACAGGCTGGGTGAAGACAGGGAAGTCATTGTCCTGAATGTCCTATTCTGTTGGTTTGATGACATACAGGCATATATTCTTTCATATAAGTCCTGCGAGTGTTAAAATCCGGTGTTGACTGCCTCCCCCAAAAGAATCGGGGATGCTCAGGATAACGCAAATCACACCACGAGGTTTATTTCCAGCTAGCTGGGGTCCAAGCATCTGCCCAGTGCAGCGGATTTCAGCAAGGACCCTGAATGCAAGGGTCTAGGGGTTTATATGCATTTCAAGCAAGCATGAGTCACACAGTAATTCTCTGCAGTTCTTGCAGTTTCCCACAGTTCACAAGTCAACCGCCCATAACCTGGTTAGGTAAGATAAAATTCCAAGAACGGAAGCAAGATGCATCGCCCTAATCCTGTTTGTCCCGATAAACCAGACTCAGGCCTTGTAAAGGCATAAATCACCAGGGGGTCTTAGATATGTAGAGGCCTAAATCACCAGGGAGTTTCAGAGCCTGTTATGGCGGCCTTGAGGCTAAGCAGGCCCTAACACAGTTCCCTTCCTATCTTCTCGAGATGTTTTTTTATTTTTATATTTCAGATCCTCTTCTATATAGATAGGGTAAAGATGGTAAAAGCAAGCAATTTCTTTTGGTTCTTTAATTCTACTTAGCAATTCATTCCACCTCACAATAACCATAGAAAGAGTTCAAATCACAGACTGACAGAATGGTTTGTAAAGTAACAACAATGGTAAGCAGTAGCGCCCGGAAAATATATGTCTCTTTTTTTTTTGAATGCTATAGACTTTCTTCACATTCAGAATAATGAGGGGAAAGGTCAGAGAGCATATGGAGATACAGAAATAAAGCTACCAAATATCCAACATGATGTCCTTGCACTGGTGGCTCAGGAAGGTGGTCAGGTTGAGAAATGGTGATAGCCTTATTATATATTCACAGAAAGCATCATATTGCATCACAGAAGCATTTTTTGATGGAATTTATTACTATTAATAGAGAGGTGTGATCATTTTTTTCGGCAATCTGAGAACACCTATCTTTTAAGCAAATACACAGCAGGACTTAGAGATTTCTATTCCTCTGGCATCTTGCAAGTATTGAACCACTGCAGAGTAGGCAGTGGTGATCAAAAGAGCCATACGAGTTACAAATGGAAAGAGAATTCAAACAAGTCATCAAGATGACTTACTATGTTCAGGAGGCCCTACAGGACAATCCTTTTATTGAATTCTATAATTGGGGGATTTCCTGTAGTGTGTGCTATCAGCTATACACATTCAATTTTTCCACAAAAAAAAGGGGCAGAAGGGAGGAACAGTACCATGTCTGCTGCTTCTCAAATTTGTCCTGTTGAATTGCCCTGATGAGATTTCAGTCTATAAACTGACCGTGAAGGATGACATATTTAACCAAAATCAAATTTGATTATTTTATGTCCCTGTCTGTGTAACCTCACAGCGGAAAGACTAAGATCCAAGTTAATTAGGAGTTTGCTGCTATGAGCTAGAAATTGTTTTCTGTAAATCTGTGCTATAGAACATTGCAAACCAAAATCTCACAGCTTCTATGATTAGAACTTCCTGTTGTTCTTCTCTTTTCCCTACCTCTCTCTTCTGTTGAGGATCATTGTCTAAATATAAAGGTGGTTTCCTGACTCCTCATTCTCATCATATCAGACATTCTGGACCTGTTCTTTTCAGACGATGAGGGTTCCATGCTTTCCCAAGAATTCAAAGGAAAAAATAATTGTCTTGTTCAAGTTAAACTTTAAAACTGTTTAAATATGGAATAATGCTGTCACAGTATAGAGGCAACAGGTCCAAGCTATAAGATCTGCCTGAACTTGGATGGAAGGTGTTAATGTACATCCCTGAAGGGCTGTAACAGACCGTAGAGAGGTTGATCAGTCATGGAGTCATAGGAAGAGGCAAACACTAGCTGAAGCCGCCTATAGAGCAAAAGTACATTGCTTAAGAACATGCCATCTCTTTGGTCTAGGTGGCAGTTATGACTAGAATGGAGCAAAAAAGTATAAACTTTTTTTTTTTTTTTATGATTCAAAGGTTTAATGGCATTGGGCCACACATTCACTTACTCTGATCACATACTCATCAGGCAATGTACGATTCATGATTTAGCTTTCCCTGAAGCTTGCTTACCAAGAGATAACATATTGACTGCAGAATTCCACCTGTCCAGTGCCTTTTGGCAGTTATAGATTAGAGTTTTTATGTTAAATTGACAAACATATCTAGGTTCTGATTTTGCATTTTCTAGAATTGCCTATAAGGGTGGTAAGTACATGTGAAAGAGAGGACCCCAGTATCTTTCATCTCAACAAAGATAATTCTCCTCTAAAATAATTTGGCATTCTGGTTTTGAACTCAAATCTCTTGAGTTAATGGGAGTCTGTTCCTAAAGATGGATTCAGGTCACAGATAGATAAATTCAGGGTTGTTAGCCTTTGAGGCTAAGGTATCCCAACCTAAAACAACAACACTATGTTCGGTAAACTCGTGTCACCTTGTCTGTTGCTACTTTACCAAGAAATGTGCTCTCCTTGGGATTACTCAGACTCTTTTGCTACCATTTCTCAGAAATACTGTGCAGAACTTAGAATGAATCTGTTGTTTGTTTGTTTGTTTGCAATGACCCAGTATTTCCTTACCACTGCATTTTCATACTGCATAATATTCAACCAAAAAACGATGTTATAAATGATGTCTAGTCTTCAAGCTTTTGCTTTCCAGTGAATCAGATCTCTCCATCAAAAGGATTTGAAATTTCCAAAGCTGGAAGGAAGATGGAAAGCAATGTTCTATAATGTTAGCATATGTATGATTGCTTTCAAGCTGTGAAACAACCCTGTAGAGAAACACAGATGCTATTCCCAGTTCATTTTGAGAAGACTGAGGCTTACTCAAGTTAGATGACTGATCCAAGGTTTTGAAGTTATTCTTTTTGATTTCAAAGCTAACATTTATTGTCCATTTTTTTTTCTTTTAGATCTAGATGGATTAGTTCAGGTCTATGAGATATAGAAGTGGGTAAATTCAGGAGCAGAGTAAAGCTGAGGTTCAGAGAATCCTTTTGGGAGTATAGGAGTATACCGAATGAGTGCCTCAGGCATAAGATCTTAGTAGCTTTCCATTCTTTTTATGTTGTGGTAATGTTTATCTTAGAGTAAAAAATAGTAAGCATGTGACAAACATGTTGGTGCTTAGTCCACATAAAGTTCTAGAACAAAACGGTAGGTAAACAATTAAACTGCATGTTTAATAAGTCATGTTTTATTTAGCATGATACTAGTAGGCATCTTTCGAAAAGTATGTATATTAATGGTAGAGGCATTGTTCTAAAGGTGTCCTATACATAGCATTAAGAAGACTCTATCTTCACCATTATAAACAATTTGGATTGCAAATCACATTGAGTTGCAGAGTTCAGAGAAATTGTCATATCCAAATTATTGCATTAGTTGAGTCTTAACTTACCAAAATGCTGGTGGTTTATTTGGGTGTCTACCTGAAAGGGGAAGAGGTAGTTTTGATTTCATCTTTAAGAAAATAAAGGTGAGGTTAAGTCTTACCTGGAGAGGTAGGGTTCACACAAGCTTCACTGAAAGTTAGGATTTGAAATAAATGTCCCCAAAGGATGGTGAGCAATGATGGGCTGGGAAAGTATAGCTGATAAAGCAAAGTAGGGGTGCTGATTATAGAGTTCTTAAAAGCAAAATGGGTATTTATAAATGTTAACCTTATGGTATTACTCTGTTTATTATACATCTTCCTTTGAACCCCATTTATCAGAAGAGATCTTGATATTAACAAAACATCATCATTAGTAAACGCAAGAACAGGACTTCTGTATTTGGATCTCATAGTTCCCTCTGTCATCTTGAGTAATTGATTTATCTGTAACTTGTCTTTCTTTGAAGGTGGACTCTGCCTGCTTCCATCATTAAAGTTATACATCAATCTTTAGGATGAAGTCCTCAACCATCCGCAAGAAATATACCTGGTTTTTCATAAAGTTAATTTCATTCCGGTCATCCTCACTAAGACATTTTGCGTTAGATCCTTTTGTGTGTTAAAGCATTTTAGGAATTGTTGCTGATAGTAGATGGGATTTGTTTTCTTTTTAATGCTTTTATTTGGAGAAATTAAAAGTACCATCTATCACAATTTTTTTAAGTACTACTTGGTAAATTTTAGAAATCTAGGATTTTTTTCCCTTGAAACCTATAAGTAAAGAAACTTTGAAGATACTTAGAATGTGGAGATACATGGAAGGAAAGCATAAAGAAACCAGCCCCTAGTCACCTGTATGTGGATCATTCATAGTAATTAAGTGGTGCCCCAGAATTGTGCTAAGGGGGTGCTCTTTATTTTTGGTTCTTAATGTTTCCACCACCTCTCTTCCCTCAGGTGGCACCTCATCTACCTTTAGACACCTTCTGTCCTCTGGTCCCTCTCTGATTAAGTCTGCCTTTGCAGCCTGCCATCCTTAATTACAAGTCGGGAAGCTGTGCAAATAAAAAGCTTTAGTTTTCTCAGTAAAGAGAGGAATTTTTCCTCGAAGAGGATGTGCATATGGATAAGATTAAGGAGGTTTATGAAGTGGGATTATATTTCACTACAAAATAAAAAAGGACACATTTTTACATGAGAATTCCCCCCCTTTTTTACAGGAAATAATTATCTTGTCATTAATAAGTCTAAAATTAGAATCAAATAGGCATTTAAATAGAGTAAGCATTTAGAGCCAGATGCTATGCCCATGTGATGGAGAGTCTTTGACTATTTACCAGTGTTTATTAAATTAACAGATATTCAATAATTCCATGTTAATAGATTTTATAAATAAGTAATGTTTTCAGTGTTACGTTGTATTCTAACAAAAAATCCTGTTAATTAGTATATTTAACCAGTAAGTATTTCTTATTACATAGCCAGGCAAGATTCATCCATCCATTTATTCACTCATCTATTCATCCATCAGACATGAATTAGATACCAATTTATGTGTTGTTGATACAAAGATAAATAGAACAAAGCAAGGGACAGAGTCAGCCATGAGAATATCTGGTTGCCATAATGTAGTATGTGATGAAGAAGAGGTGGCAACAGTTATTTAAGAGAGCATATAAGAGGTCCTCTGGAGTTAGCCTGGAATGCTTCTGGAAGAGCACACATGTGAATTCAGTAGTGAGCAAAGAGTAAGGTTTTTATGAATATGAAGGTATGTGTTGGTAGGGATGCATTTATTGGAGAAATAAGAAATGAGAGATAACTTAGGCAACAGAGAAGGTATAGGTAAAGATAAGAGGGAGAAAAATGCATGGAACATTTAAGACACTGCAGAAAGTTTGGTATACCTGGAATTCTTGGTGCAGGTGGAAAGGTAGTGAAAGGAGAGTGAAGCTGGGAAGGAACAAGGGTGATTTTCCATGAAAAAGCTGTTTGGGCTTCACTCTCAAGGTAATGGTCTATGCACCATTGGAGTTGAGAGGCTAAATAATTATTATTTATTTTAGAAATTTTTCTCTGATAGTATTGTAGAAATTGAGTGTAGAGAGCTAGACAAAGTAGAAAGATATTAAAGAACTCCTGGACAGAAATTAGTGTGTGGGATAAGGCAATGGAATAGAAGTTAAGATTAGTCAAAACATTTTCTGGGCAGTCCAGTCAATTAGGCAAAGTTAATATGAATATAAGAGGTTAAAGAAGGAAAATCTAGTTATTCTCAGCCTTCTAGTGTGGGTAGTTCAGTGGAGATATGTGCTGATAACTAGAATGGGAGAAAATGTGCAAAGCTTTGGAAAAGTCTGTGAAGGATACAAATGTATATTCTCATAGTGTGTTATTTGAATTGCCATAGTAATTTGTTCACATGCACATTTTCCATTGTTTCTATTTTACTGTCTCTTGAATGCAGAAACCATGCAAGTGGCTAACTTTCTTTGTACAATATTCACTCATATATAGGCAGTTTTGATGATGATAAAGCTATAGTCAGGAAAATTGGGTACACCGTTAGAGCAGAAAACACCCCCCATTAAGTTTTGAATCTTAACTTAAAAAGCTTTCAGTTTCTAAGTAGTCTCAGTCTTGAAGATGAATGGCTGTATTTCAGCATTAATCAATTTCAAGCATAGGAGGAAAATAGATTTATGCATTCCTTGAAGATAACATTGGGAGAGCAGTTTAACCTAAACAGTTTCCATGTAGGAGAGCACAGTGTGTTTAAAATGCAGTCAGATGATTCATTTGGCTTTTTGTTACAGTTCCTTTGGTGGTGCCAAGATGGAGCTCTGAGCCACTGACCAGGTGCATGGTAGATACTCATGATTATATCATTTCTGCCTACCTCAAATGCAAAGAGACTAGGAAATGCTTTGCTAAATGAATAATTTCCAGGGGCTACTGACTGTCTTCACCATTTAGTTTCTCTTAGACAAAAGACTAAAGAAATAATAGAGGCAGCCTGCAAGCCTGTTGGGGCTGATGACCATCACTGATGGTTAAGTGCTTGTAAAGGCCCTTCCCTTTTCGGTGCTACACATGCTGCCCTTTTTTTTTTTTTTTAACTATTCCACTATTTTTTATTAGGTCAGCCAAAACAAGAGTGGAATACTTTTTGCCAAATTGCTTCTCTGGCATTTTCTGACTAGAATCTGTTCCCTCAACTCTTCCTCAATCTCTTTTTCTTTCCCCAGCCCCACTCAAGTGTAGACTGTTGAACAAGTGCATGGGATTTAAATTGAACTGGCTACAGCCCTCATAATTTAACAGGATTGGCATTTTGTTCTCATCCCTTTTATCTTCCATAGAATGTGTTCGGAGACACAGTCCCCTGGCTTTAAACTGTGGATCGGTGCATGGTGTGGTGGGTCCGTTGGCTTCATTCAGTTGCACCTGGATGGACCTTTTTTGTTTTCTGCTTGTATCAAATCTTGCTCAGGATTCCTGACATTGAAATCTGTACCATGCCCATAAATGTATGAAGACCTTCTTAGAGCAAAGTTATAAATGCCTATAAAAACCCTGTAACTTAAAAACATGACTGGAAGAAAGAAGGCAGAGTGTCTTAAAGGTTAAGCTTAAATTACATGTTTAAATTCTCTTTTGGTTGAGCAATGGTTTTGTGTGACTGACGAATAAATAGGAGTAAGATTTTTAGTTTGTGTAATTCTGTGGATGAATGCTCAAAGGATACTGTAAGATGAGGCCCTAAGCCATTATGCATTTGTCACCAAGAATTTCCTGTTTCACCTGGTTAATAAGAACCTTAAAATCAATTTGCTTCTCCTGGAATTTATAACCTTTAATTCTTGCTGAAGGTCTTTGAGGTTGAGAAGTTGAGTTTTCTGATGCCTTTTGCTGTTGACTGAATATGATTACTTGATAGGAGAAAGAGAAAAGAACTTTCACTGCAGTGAGGAAGTCTGGGGAAAATATGCAAATGAAAATTTATTTTATTACACAATAAAAATGTAGTGCAAAAATAAAGCCAAAGCAGCTGAACCTGACTCAAAGCAAAGGGCTGAGTATAATAATCATTATTATACAGAATTTGTTCCTCTTCAGGCAGGTATCTTGAATCTGTGATTTTCTCACTTTGTTGAGTGTTAAATCCTTTAAGGATGGTAGGCACCATTTAATTTAATTTAATCCCCAGTTCTTTGAACTAAAAGACAATTGAAAATATTTGCAAACATCCCCAAAGTACATAAGTTATTTTCTTCTGCTTCACTAATTGGAGACATTCTCACAGTGGCTGATAAAACAGTGCCTATCGTAGTGCTCAAATTGTTTAATATAATGAAACTATTTTTTTCTGTAACACATTTATTCTGTTTAAGAACTGTGGGTTGTAAAAAGTGGGAGATGTTTCGTAGTCTCGGCTCTACTGTGTCTTTGCTAGTCATAGTCCTTTGTTTGAAACTCAGCTCCTGGTCTGTAAAACGAGAGTCCGGCATGCATAATCGATGTTTTGTTTCCTAATACTAATTCTCTCCAACTGTTTTTCTGTGAAAAATGTAGGTGCCAAAGACACAGAAAGCTTTGCTCTATTTGGTTCTATAACTGATCTAGAAGTAAATGAAGTATTTGATATCCTCTGTCTTATATGTGTACCCCTCGATTCTGAGATAATGTTAGATGACATTTTGTATTTGGGGATAGGACTGTGTGAACACAATAAATCCTCCAAAGGATATGGAGTTTGGAGAAGATAAGGATAGTTAAGCAGTCTATCTTGGCAAGGGTTTGTAGAGGGAAGATCGAGTACTCAACAGGGTGTATTAGGGTGCATACCAGATGATACTGGAAGCTGATGGATGACTGCATGTTGACATTTTTCATAGAGAAATTGACCTGAAAATATAATATTTTTGAAGTATTTTGACATGTTAGGTCTTTTATCCTTCTATAAAAATACTTAAAGGACAGAGTTGGTGTATGCATGGATGTTTAAGAACTGTGGTGGTGATCTTAGTGTCCTGTCCTCTTTTTTTCTTCCTCTCCTATGCTATTATTACATAGTTTCCAAATACTTTTTATACCTATTGAGAATTTCAAAGGAAAAAACATACTTTCTATGGTCTCTTCCTTACTCAAAGGAAAAGTGTCTGAAAATGTTCTTCTCTTTCTCCTTATTTTGCTTGATTAGCATTTTGTTCCATGAAAACCAGGATTCGTGGTTAAATGAGGGTGAAGAGACAAGTCTTCTTTATAAAAGAATTCCAAATAATTTTAGACATATGGCCCCTACCAATATTTAGAACCTAAACCCCTGCCCCTTGAGTGTGGGCTACATATTGTATCTTGTTTCCAAGAGAGAGAATATGGAAATAAGGATTACCTGTATAGTGGAAAAACGTGGTAAACACTATGTGTTGTAAGTGGTCAAGGTTAACATTGCCAGTAATAATTCATGTTGATACCATGTAACAGTGATAGGATAGGATGAAAACAGCATTTCATCTCTGTGATATATTCTTTCTTCAAATCCCTAACACCAGTCTAATCTATGAGGAAGACATTGCATAAACTCAAACTGAGAGCATTCTACAAAATAACTGACTAGTACTCCTTAAAATTGTCTGTCATAAAACAATAACAACAACAAAAAACATGGTGGCTAAGAAACTGTCTCAGATCAGATGAGGAAGCTAAAGTGATATGATGACTAACCGGAATGTAACATTCTGGATGGGATCCTTGGTACCAAATAGGATTCTAAGTGTGGAGGGAAAGGAGACATCAGTAGAAAAACTAGTGAAATCCAAATTACAAATAGTGTTTGGTTAAAAGGAATGTGCCAAGATTGGCTTCCTGGTTCTGGCAAATGTGCTATGTAATATAAAATATTAACAATATGGGAAAGTCGGTAGGAACTCTGTTATCTTTGCAACTTTTATGTAAATCTAAACCAATAATAAAATTAAATATTCATTTAAAAAATAAAAGCTTAATTTCATAGCTTATTTGACTAGCATTGCCACCTCATTATCTCATTTTGCAATGAACTATCCTTTTTTAAAATTCTTATTAATTTGTATTTTTTTCCATAACCCAGCAACCCTATCCTTCCACCCCCAGCAACCCTCAGTTTGTTTCCTGAGATTAAGAGTCTCTTACACTTTATCTTCCTCCTCAGTCCCATCTTATTTCATTTTTTCCCCTCCCTACCCGCAAATTCCTCATATCAGAGAGACCATATGATAATTGTCTTTCTTTGATTGACTTATTTCACTCAGCATAATACCCTACAGTTCCATCCATGTCATTTCAAATGGCAGGTTTCATTGTTTTTGATAGCTGCATGGTATTGCACTGTATATATATACACCACATCTTCTTTATCCATTCATCTGTTGATGAACATCTAGGTTCTTTCTATAGTTTGACTATTGTGGACATTGCTGCTATAAATATTGGGAGCACATGCCCCTTTGGATCACTATGTTTGTATCTTTAGGGTAAATACCCAGTAGTGTGATTACTGGGTTGTAGGTAGCTCTTATTTTCAAATTTTTGAGGACTCTCAATACTGTTTTCCAGAGTGGCTGTACCAGCTTGCATTCCCACCAACAGTGTAGGAGGGTTTCCCTTTCCCCACATCCTCGCTGATATCTATCGTTTCCTGACTTGTCAATTTTAGCCATCCTGACTGGTGTGAGGTGGTATCTCACTGTGGTTTTGATTTGTATTTCCCTGATGCTGAGGGATGTTGAACACTTTTTCATGTGTCTGTTGGCCATTTGGATGTCTTCCTTGCAGAAATATCTGTTCATGTCTTCTGCCCACTTCTTTATTGTATTATTTGTTCTTTGGATGTTGAGTTTGATAAGTTCTTTATAGATTTTGGAAACTAGCCCTTTATCTGCTATGTCATTTGCAAATATCTTCTCCCATTCTGTTGGTTGTCTTTTGGTTTTGTTGACTGTTTCTTTTGCTGTGCAAAAGCTTTTGATCTTGATGAAGTCCCAGTAGTTCATTTTTTTCCTTGCTTCTCTTTGCCTTTGGCAATGTTTCTAGGAAGAAGTTGCTGTGGCTGAGGTTGAAGATGTTGCTGTCTGTGATATCCTCAAGGATTTTGATGGATTCCTGTCTCACGTTGAAGTCTTTCATCCATTTTGAGTCTATTTTTGTGTGTGGTATAAAGCAATGGTCCAGTTTTCTTCTTCTGCATGTGGCTGTCCAGTTTGCCCAGAAACATTTGTTAGAGACTGTCCTTTTTCTATTGAATAGTCTTTCCTGCTTTGTCAAAGATGAGTTGACCATAGAGTTGAGGGTCCATTTCAACTTTGGTTTTCTTTTTCAACATTCCTCTGGCTATTTGGGGTCTTTTCCGCTTCCATATAAATTTTAGGATTATTTGTTCCATTTCTTTGAAAAAAATTGATGGTATTTTGATAGGGATTGCATTAAATGTGTAGGTTGCTTTAGGTAGCATAAACATTTTCACAATATTTGTTCTTCTAATCCATGAGCATGGAACGTTTTTCCATTTCTTTGTGTCTTCCTCAATTTCTTTCATGAGTACTTTATAGTTTTCTGAGTACAGATTCTTTGCCTCTTTGGTTAGGATTATTCCTAGGTATCTTAATAGTTTTTGGGTGCAATTGTAAATGTGATCAACTCCTTAATTTCTCTTTCTTCTGTCTTGCTGTTGGTGTATAGAAATACAACTGATTTCTGTGCATGGATTTTATATCCTGACACTTAAACTGAATTCCTGAATGAGTTCTAACAGTTTTGGAGTACAGTCTTGTGTTTTCCACATAAAGTATCATATTATCTGCAAAGAGTGAGAGTTTGACTTCTTCTTTTCCGATTTGGATGCCTTTTATTTTTGTTGTCTGATTGCTGAGGCTAGGACTTCTAGTACTATGTTGAGTAGCAGTGATGATAGTGGACAACCCTGCCATATTGCTGACCTTAGGAGAAAAGCTCTCAGTATTTCCCCATTGAGAATGATATTCGCTATGGGTTTTTCATGACGGGTTTTATGATATCGAGGTATGTACTTTCTATCCCTACACTGTGAAGAGATTTGATCAAGAAAGGATGCTGTACTTTGTTAAATGCTTTTTCAGCATCAATTGATTTTTCTGTCTTTTCATTTTATCCAGATAAGAATAGATGACTGTGAGAACAAAATACGAAGGGTAGCCACCCCAGAAAAATATACATTAGCCAAATCAGGAGAGACCTGAAACTGGGGGGAGAAGAAAGGAAAAAAAGAAAAACTCTGTATCTATATCTGTATCTGTGTCTCTCTATATCATTAGACTGGTCAATAGAACAGACCCACACACTTGATTTTGGGTGTATTTTGATCCGTTAGAAGAAACTGCCTCCCAAAATTTTAAAGAAAGAAAAACTTATATATGTACAAAAATAATGGTATACACGATGAAGGGATGGAATATGACTGTAAAGATGAAAATTTAAAAATTCTAAAAAAGGAATTGATAAGTTTGTTGAAAACAGAAAAAATAATTTTAAAAAAGGAAAGAATGTGATGGGGCTGGAGATTAGAACAAAGCCATGCACTAGATTTAGGGTATATTTTGATCTATTAGAAGAAACTTTATCCCCAAATTTTAAGGAAAGAAAAACCAAGATGTATACAAAAAATAAATAGAATGAAGTGATAGAGTATGACTAAAACAATGAAAGTTAAAAATGATTTTTTAAAAAAGATATTGATAGGATAAAAACATTAAAATAGGAAACAGGAAAAAAAATAGAATAAGAAAGAAATAAAATTTAAAAAATTTAACTTTGAAAGACTAAAGATTCATAGGAAAAAAGCCATGAATTCTATATGTGGCACATTTCCCTAGGGCTAGATTTTAGCAGTTCTTATTGTTGGGTAAACTTGGTCTTGGCTGGATGTTCTCACTGATCTTCTGAGGGAAGGGCCTGTTGTATTGATTCTCAAATGTCTTTGCTGGAGGCAGAACTGCCCCGCGCATGCCAGGGGCCAGGCTAAGCAATCTGCTCAGGTTCCCTGTCTGTAGCTTTTGTTCCCTGACTGCTTTCCATACAGCTTTGGAGGATGGGACTGAAGATAGTGGCCTTCAGTCCCTGCCCAGAGGAGCTGAGAGCTGGAGCCCCACACCTCAATGCACCCACAGAGAAAAACAGTCAGTCACGCCTGTCTCCCTGGTCTTCCGCCAAGCTCAGTGCTCACCCGGCCTGTGACCGAGTGTTTCTATCTCTGGCACTGGGCCCTGTTGGAGTCTCCAAACCCAGCAGATTCCTGCAGCGCACTCTAGCACCACCCCTTCCTGGGTCTCCCTGGATCTGCCACTGCTGGGGTCCCTGCTTGAAGAACAGTGGCCCGACTGCACCTCTGATCATGGTTTAAAGTAACCCTGAGCTGAGAGCCCCCTCCTCGGCTCTATCCTTGAAGCTGGCTTCCCTGCTGCAATATCTGGGAACTCTGACACACTCAGGCACCCTTGCTCCCTCTGTGACCCCATGGGTCCTGAGACCACACTGTCCCAGTGAGGGCTCCACCCTCCGCTTAGTCTCTGGGGTGACACCCCTCAGTATAGCAGACTTTTAAAAGTTGCAATTTTTGTGCTCCATTGCACTACTGCTGGCTGGGAGCTGGCCCCACCCCCCACAGTCTATCTTCCCAAATGTTGCCTCTGATTCATTTCTCTGAGTGTCCTACCTTCCAGAAAGTGGTCACTTTTCTGTTCCTAGAATTGCTGCTCTTCTCTTTGATCTCCTGTTGAGTCTGTTGGTGTTCGGACTGGTTTGATAACCAGCTGAACTCCTGGGACCCGATGATATTTAAGTCTTCTAATCCTCTGCCATCTTGCTTCTCCCTCCTGCAATGAGCTATCTTAACGAGTTTTAAGTTTTTGCCTTTATGTTTGCATTGATTTTTCTGCTTTGAGAGTCATGAAGTACATATAGAAAGATACTGAAATTATAAATGATAAATTTATTATTTATGACCCACAACAAATACAGTAAGAGGGGTGGAAAAGCTTTTCTTAAAAAATTTATTTTATAGAAACAACCAATAGGTAAAATGTCTGATAAGCTATATTTTGATGGAAAGATTACATATTTCAAATGAAACAAAAGAATTCAGTTGGTTCAACTCTTTTTAAACTGGTTTTAATAAAATTTGAAATATGAAGGAAAATATTGCATGGAAAGTCATACTATGAGCTCAGGAATTCACAGTATTAAAATTACTGTTGACTATGGTACAAAGTATCAGCAGATTAGAATTAAGAATTGAATACTCAAAAATTATAAGGAAATTTTAATACACAGCCTCTTTAATTGTGGAATTAGAGAACTGGTTTTTCTTTTTTTTTTTAAGATTTTATTTATTTATTTGACAGAAACACAGCTAGAGAGGGAACACAAGCATGGGGAGTGAGAGAGGGAGAAGCAGGCTTCCTGCCGAGCGGGAAGCCAGTGTGGGGCTTGATCCAGGGACTCCGGGGTTCATGACCTGAGCCAAAGGTAGTCACTTAATGACTGAGCCACCCAGATGCCTCAGAGAACTGGCTTCTAAGCAAACATTTATATCTATTGCAAGGTTCACTCAACAAATAAATAGCGAATATTCCCTGTGTATAAGATATTGTGGTAAGCTGTATTTAAGACCAGATCAGTTTGTAATTAGTTAGAGATTATTTAACTCAGTTTAAATGATACTGACATTCTTCATCTGCAGCATACTTCACCTGAAACCTCATCCTCACATGCATTTTTCTTACTGATTTATCTTTCTACTGGAGCTGCTACGTTGAACCTCACTGTAGAACAGAATAGGTCTGAGGTCATCTCACATTCCAGTAATGTCTTCCACTCTCTTGTTATGAAGGAATTCAACAAGGAAGTAATAGATATTATTTGCTAACATAGTCAGATGTATTTATCTTATGGAAATACCACTGTAAAACAAGCTACAAGTAACCAGAGTACAAAAGATATTAACTGGAGGGGAAAAGCAAAGTAATAAATTGCTACAATTTATGGATAAGAGCAACTCTAAAACTCATTGTTGCCTACCTATAAATGAAGACTTAACATCTATACAATTCTCTAAATCATAGTTAGGATGACCACAAAGAAGTCATGGTTCACATTTCACAAGGAAGTTCTGGCGCATGGAATCATTTGACAGAAGTCACATAGGGCAAAGTTGTGAAGTTTGAATTATGAAAGACATGACCCCAAATGAAATTTGCATACTGATAATTATTACAGCAAAGAAGAAAGAGGTACCCTTAGAGAAAATGATTCAAAGTCAAAATAATATCTGAAGCAAAGCAACATGTTGATATTTAATTTCTTTTCATGAGACAGTTACATTTTGTTGGGCTTACAGGAAGAATCAAAATTCCAGAAAAAATACTCCTGGGAAAGGAATATAGTTCTAGAAGTATCTTACTGCAGTAAACTCTAGTAAGTGCTATAGAAAGTTACATGAATTATTAGATGTCGTCTTTTCATTATCTGAGTTAGAATTAAGCAGAGTAGTTTTTTATTTTGGCCAGCTGCAGTGAGCTCTAAGAATAAGCTGTAGTAAATCATACAAGGTGCTTTGTTCAGGGTTTTCAAGGTGTCACATTGTACAATTTGTAAAAATACTATGTAGAGAAGATGCTAGATGAGACATATGTTTCTAAGGTAATCCCTGAAATGTGCTGAGGATTTATGGAAAGCAAATCAAGGTCATCTTTGTGTCTATGCAAAGGAAAAAACAAAACAAAACAAAACAAAACCTCTGCAAAGAGAAATAAAAAGAGTGCAAGTTTTAAATTATTCATAAAAATGAATGCATTACAAAACCTATTCCCAGAGAACAGTACTTGTACATCTATTTTGTAACTAGAAATTGTTGATCTTGGCTCTCCAGAAAACACTTTCAAACCATACTCCTTAGTTCCAAAGAGATATTGAAGAGAATTGGGTAAAGATCAATGAAAAAGAGTAATTATTTAAGAACTTGATGAATAATGTATTGGCTTGCCACCTGCAATCCTATATACATTCTAGAACAATCTGAAGATAACTTTATTTTATATAATGCTTTCAGTCTCTGAGGGGAAAAAATAAAGGAAATGGTGCAGTAACTGACAGGAACTGAATCCTAACAACCTTACTTTAAATATAAATTACAGTTAAATGAAGCAAGGTTCTGGTAATATACAATCTGTACAACTAAAATGGGATAATAGAATATGGATTGCTTGTCTTTTAAGTTTTCTGTGTTTTGAATACTAACATTTTATGATTCATATCTATAAGTGAGACAAACACAATGTTACTAGCTCTTACTTGAATATTTCAGTAGTTCTATCTTGTTACAATAAAGAGTCCATCTACATTCTGACTTTCTGCACGAGCTGGCAGCATTCAGAATTTGGTGATTTTGGCAGTGATTGATTTATCAGATTTCTGTTTCTTTCCTTGGATATGTATTTATGTTTGATGTTATTTTTGCACCTCTCCCAGTTTGTCAAATGTGGCGTGCTTGTATATATTTGAAAGCAGTGTAGCTCAAAGGTGCTGGGGAATTGAAGAGGTAGGATTGTGTCGGAGCTAAGTTGAGCTTAGTTCTAAACCTGGCCTTTTCATTGATGAGCTTTTAAGGTGAAATAGATAATCACTAAGCCTCAATTATCTTTTGGTAAGATGAAAATTATAATAATAACAACAACAAAAGGAATTTCTGCCTTGTAGGGTCATTGTAGAGGATGACATATTGCATTACAGATTGTTAATAGGTCCAATTAAGAATAACAATTAGTATGTGTATATGGCAGATTAAAAGAGAATAACATGGGCACCTGGGTGGCTCAGTGGGTTAAAGCCTCTGCCTTCGGCTCAGGTTATGATCTCAGGGTCCTAGGATCGAGACCCACATCGGGCTCTCTGCCCCACAGGGAGCCTGCTTCCTCCTCTCTCTGCCTGCCTCTCTGCCTACTCGTGATCTCTCTCTCTGTCAAATAAATTTTTAAAAAAAGAGAGAGAATAATAAAAAGTTATGTATATTTGCACCTTTGTATATTTACTTTAATATGGAGAAACAATATTCATGCATATTGTATTAGAATAGTGCAATTGAATACAAATTTATTTGGGGAATATACTAATTTGAGAGGTAGAAATTTCTAAAGTATCCTAAGGGTAAATTATTCAATTGTCTTTTTTTCCTAAAAGAAAAGAAATTCCTTAGAAACTGACAGAATTTGTAACCACAATTGATGAACGTGAAAAAATAATACAGTATTGTCTATGTAATTGATCTGGTATCTGTAATCTGTGATTCACCCCTGATTTTTTTTTCTCCTTAAATGGAATTGGATTAGAACTTTTCTAAGATTCCTTCTTGTGCTAAGATACTGTGATTGTGTTATAAGTTTATAAGTTCCTCAAGAATGGTGAGAATAATGATTCCTTACATGTTTATACTGATTTGTAGTTGACTACATCTCAGTGGAGTCTCCGAAGAGTCCAATTAGGGACCATCCAAATCCTGTTCTTCTTTAAATTAGAATGGAGGAAAATGAGATGCAAGAGCGTCGAGGATCATCTCCAGAGCTACATAGCTAATAAGGGGCAGAGCAGGGATAGAATTTGGCCTTTATATCCAGGGATTTTCCTTTAAATTGTCATTGTTTTGTGAATTGTTTGTATGTTTTTCTCAGTCCTGTCTTTGACGAACTAGAGTGGGACATTAAACATATTAGGTGTTTAATAAATGTTTTATCAGGGGCGCCTGGGTGGCCCAGTTGGTTAAGCAACTGCTTTCCGCTCAGGTCATAATCCTGGAGACCTGGGATCGAGCCCCACATCGGGCTTCCTGCTCGGCGGGAAGCCTGCTTCTCCCCCTCTCGGTCCCTCTGCTTGTGTTCCCCCTCTAGCTGTGTTTCTCTCTGTCAAATAAATAAAATCTTAAAAAAAAAAATGCTTTATCAATTACTTAACCATAAAAATAAAACAAGAGGGTGCCTGGGTGGCTCAGTGGGTTAAAGCCTCTGCTTTGGCTCAGGTCATGATCTCAGGGTCCTGGGATTGAGGCTCGCATTGGGCTCTCTGCTCAGCAGGGAGCCTGCTTCCTCCTCTCTCTGTCTGCATCTCTGCCTACTTGTAATCTCTCTCCCTCTGTCAAATAAATAAATAAATAAATAAATAAATAAATAAATAAATAAATAAATAAATAAATAAATAAATGAATGAATGAATGAAATCTTAAAAAAAAATTACAACAAGATAGGAAAGAAGTAATCTAATTTTCCAGTATAGTTTGATCTTAATTTCCTTCATGTGTTCCTTTTCCTTTACAACAGCAGAACACTTGAAACATGCTTTCATGTAATTTCTTTGGGGTAAATATTCCACCAAGTTCAAGTATTTGTGTTGTTCAATCACTAATCACAATTCCTTCTGGATTATTTTCATCTTCTTAGGCATTATTGCTTCTCCATGTCCTGGTCTCATTTCTAATTTCACAGGGTTGCCTTGTACTGTTACTCAGAAGTAACAGGGAAGAAGGGATCATAAAGATTAGGAAAGTTAGGCTTACTTTGTTGATAATGGAAGGGAAAATCCACTTCTGCATTTTATTTTTGAATACCTGGGCCCATTCACTGGTTGATATCTATGCTTGGGTCTAGACATGAATGTTCTTATGTAAACTCTTTTAAGTGGCATGTAAGATGATCTTTAGGACTGATCTGGGTCCCGAGGAATTTTCTAGGTCTCACTAGAGAGAGTTACAGTTCCACACAATTCTTAGACAGTTCAGCCCCACAACGCCAAAGCTTTTGTCTCTTCCTCTCTCTAGACAGCTTCCCGGGAGGTGACACATTGGCTTAGGTTCCAAGTTACCTTTTGGGAACTGAGAATCCTAGAATCTTGAATGCATGGGAATTTGGAGATGGTCTCTGCCCCCTCTCTCTCTCTTCTGGCTGTGCCACTTGCTATTTTCTACAAATACAGACTTGTTCCTATGGGTTCTGTTATTCACCAGATTAAGAGGATACCATATAACTTTAGAATGGCCTGCATGTGTTAATGAACATTCTCTTTCCCCTCTGCAAATACCTGGGGAGGGGTAGGTGACTATTCATGCTGTTCTTATGCTGAATATAGTACACAGTCTTGTCTTTACTCCTTCCAACTATGCTCTTATATCAATTGTCCTATAAGGAACACATCCATTCCTGTTTGAGGCTTCACAGTTCTTCATTGTGTAGAACTGTTTGAGATGTTACAACAGGTGATTTGTCACTAGATCCTGGATACTAAATACCAGGAGCATTAATTATTCCTTGCAAACCTTTTATTCTAGAAATAGCTCACACTTGTGATTGAGAATCCCTGGGCATACCAGGTGTTCTCATTCCTGTATCATTCCCAGTTGCTTTCTTCCCTCACACCTGACAAGTTCTCCATTACTCACAACTCTGCTGCCAGCTATACATTTTAGCTTTTTATTTATGTCTGTATTTTTTCTAGTTTTATTGAGATAGAATTGACATATAACACTACGTATATTTAAGGTGGACAGCATGCTGATTAAATACATTTCTATATTGCAAAACCATTAGTTTCACAGCATTATCTACCACCTCTGCCATATAATGCGATTGCTGTTTCTTTTTTCTGATGAGAACGTCTAAGATCTGCTCTCTTAGCAACTTTCAAGGATGTAATACAGTATTTTAACTATAACCATCCTTTAACGATACATTTTTGTAGGCGGTAGGAGTGAAACCTCAAAATCAGAATTCATTCAGTTGTTACAAGTAAACACAGATGTTCCTGGTATTTCAGGCAATGCAAGAGTTAAAAAGGAGAAAACCCATACAAATTTCTATTGGAAAGCCAATAGAAAAATGGGATAGATTGTTGCACAGTTATCAAAGCATTTCTGTAAAATTAAATTTTTATGGAATGGGGTGGAGACATAATCTTTTCTGAAAAGGGGAATAATTTTTAACACTTAGAAGTGTTTGAACTTTACTTAACCAAGCTGAAAGATTGGGTTATTAAGAATTCTACTGAAGTGGTGGGGGGCAGGAAATCAATCAGTTAAGATATTTTTAAAAAATAAAGTTGAAGAACATTTGTTGTAAGATAGTTAGTGGTAAGACCTCTTTTAAATCTCAGGCCACAGGCTCTGCATAGTATGTCAAAATTCCCTACCTCTAACTCCTACCGCCTATTGTTCCCTCTATTTTATCATCTCACCCACTTTTTCAAATATTTGCTTTAATTCTTAGCATAGAGAACATGGAGAAGACATTAAAATAGCAAGATACTAATATCTCTAGGCCCACACTGTCATGACTCTGAAATAGATATAAAATTTAATAGCTAAGGAAGGACATAGAAGTGTAAATAACAAAAATAGGAATGGGGATGGAAGGAGAAATAAAATTGCAGTGTGGTTAATAGTGCAATTCTTATGCAAAATTAAAAATAAAAAGAATATTCTCAGTGCTACGAAGGCAGGAAGATTAAGAAAAAAGTTTCCTCTCCTTTGCAGTTTTAGAGAAATTGATCTGCATTTGTGCTTTTAGTGCTTTTTAGTTTGGCTTTTATAGTGAATTTATGTTCAATCAGACTTGTAAAATGAGTGGCAATTCTAATCAGGGGGTAGAAGACTTAGTCAACTAGACAAACAAAATGAATACTACATGATAAGCAGTTGATACACATTAAGGAAGATCTAGTGTATTTAGGGATTGAATATGCTGTAATATTTCATAGACCTCTTAAAGACCGAGAAGAATTTAGTTGCAATATTATATACAGGAAAATGTGTCTATACTTATTAGATTTAAACTAAGAAGAACACAAGTCCCCAGATAGCAAAGCCTTAACTCTGAAGAAAAAATAAAAATGGATCATTTTCACTCAGCAGTTGTACAATCACTGTTTATTTCATTGTTTAAAATGTTCAAGTCCACTGCTCCAGAAATAAAGGGCTATATACTCATGTGTAGATAAAATATTACCTCCATGATGATTACACTGTAGAAAAGAAACTTGTATTCTGATTTCATTCTGTAACAACATGCCTACCTACTGACTTTTCAAAAAAGGAAAATTCCATCCATTCCCATATCTCACTTCCCCCAGAACTGCTGCCCCCACCCCCACTGCCTCCGGGAGACACTCTCTCCTTTGCTGTCCTGCCCACTGCTCCCTTGCAGTGTCTTCAGTAAACTTCTGTCTTCTTTATTCTGTCTTGGGTGGCTTCTTTCGCCACCTGCGCCACTGGTCTCCACCCAATCAGGTTGCCCCACATTATAAACGTAGGCTGTAATATATAAATACAGGGACATATTTGTGTATATATGTGTGTGTATCTATATCTATATGTATATACATGTGCACACATATACATATGAAGGAATGTAATGTGGGAAATGAAGGCAGGAGAAAAATTACTAAATTTCCTTACCCTCTCCAGCCCAGCAAGTCCTTGACATGGGCAGAGTGACATTCCTCTAGGCACTCAGCTGTCTCAATGTTAATACTCGGCTAAGGGAAAAGACAATCTTAGTCTGACCTCCCAGAATCCTGTAAGTCTACTTGAACATATAAAAATTCCTTTGGAAACTTCATCTTTACCCCCCAAGATACATGTTGGCAATCATTGCCCAAGCATATGACCCACTGATACACATCTGAAGGGTCTCATGACTAAATTTTACTAAACAGTAATAAATTACCTTTCCTAACAATAGCTGGCTCCCTCAGGATTCTGGAAACCTTGTTTCCAAAGTATATGAGAGGCTTACACTATCCCAAACTCTCTCCCAACTAGAAGGTATATAATGGGCCACTACTCATGACCCCAGTAGAGCTCCTTCTGCCCATGGGTCCTGTCCCTGTGCTTTAATAAAACCACCTTTTTGCACCAAAGACGTCACAAGAATTCTTTCTTGGCTATCGGCTTTTGAACCCTAATGTCTCTCCTACATCAGAATGCAGTGGGACAGTTATTTGCAGTATATAACACACTAATTTTTTAGAAGAGACATAAGGCAAAGATGTAAATTTTGGCATCAGTTGTCTTTGAATGGTTATACAGGTGTCTTTTTTCTTTTAAGATTTTATTTATTTATTTGACAGAGGGATCACACATAGGCAGAGAGGCAGGCAGAGAATGACGAGGAAGCAGACTCCCTGCTGAGCAGAGAGCCTGATATGGGACTCGATCCCAGGACCCTGAGATCATGACATGAGCCGAAGGCAAAGGCTTAACTCTCTGAGCCACCCAGGCGCCCCTATACAGGTGTCTTTTATATTAAGTTTCCGTATGTTCAAAAACTACTTAAACACAATACAGTATGTGAGCAAATGAAAACCAGTCCCAGAAAAAGGCCAACATTATTCTCACAAATAGTGCAATGAGAGGTCAAGGAAGAAAGAAGGGATCTCCCAGATTCCTGAATCTTGGTAGTTCCTGCCTTTCTCTTCTCAGCCACACCATTTAGGGTGTACACACTTCTGAGCATATTTCCTAGCTTCAACCTGTTCCTGTATCAGTTGAACTTTAGGTTAGTCTGGTCAGGTTAAATCTGTGAAAGTACTCTCAAAATTTCCTGCCCAAATTAAGATTTAAAAAATGAAAATAAAGAGGGTTTGAGAGCAAGAGAAAGAAGAAATGAAAGTATAAGCAGCAAGAAGAGTATATGCAAATCCTATGGTTTGTGTCAGGATTATAAATAGAATGCATTTTCTCTCTCTTTGTCTCATGCACACACACCTGAACTAAAATAGGGGAAGACAAATATAGACAGTGGTGAAATTGTCAATCATAAAAAACAGAATTAATTTCAGCAGAGTTCATAATAATACATTTGATTAAAAATTACAGGGATACAATGCGGAGAAAGGGAGAAGCTAAATCATAAAAAAAGTGTCATAATACAAATGAATGAAAAAAGACTATTAGGAAATATAAGTTTGGGATGTTATGATAACAGGATTTTATGTGTTATAGATCAACCTTAACTAAATATTCATAAGTAGGCTAACAAATTATGCAAAATCATCATTGTTTAAGAAAGCAAAATTTTACTTGAAACTATTCTATTTTTATAGAAAAATATAGACATTATTATATAAAAATATTGATTGGAGTTGAGTCCTCATTCTTATAAAACAAAATGAGACTGCTAAACCCATGGCACACTTAAAGCACTTGAAATTTAAAACAAAACCAAAAAATGGTGTTCTGGTCTCTGTCCGTTTTTATCTGTTTAACCATGACAATAGCCTTTACTCTCTTTGAATCTATTTTTTCTTTCTCTCTGTAAAGTATGTAAGATAATATCTGTAGGGTAGAGCAAAACAATTTATATACAAAAAAGGTACTCTGTATGTGTGTGTGTGTGTAATGAATTGACTCTTTGTTGAGCTAATTTAATTTACTGATAAGAGCTGTCTCTATAATAACCCAGTGCAAGTCAATATTTTATTACAGTGTGAAACTATGAATTTTGCTCATAAATCTATTAATAATTATCATTATAGAAATCTGTTTTGCTAGCTGAACATCCATTCCCATCACCCAGGAGCAGATCCTGAGTCTGTTTTGGGAAGTTTTCTCTTCCTCATTAGATGCACTATTCATTACACCATCTATGAAGATAATCCATATCTCCTTGGCTAAGGGTCAAACATGTGAGTTAAGATTGGTCACGGGACATGCTTCCAGGAACTTTAACATTGAACAGTGATTAAAAACAAGACATGTGAAAACAGTTGGAATTTCTGTTTCCAAAGTTCTGCCCTGAAGAGACTGGTCTTTATTTCTTGCTCATTAATCCTCACCTCTGAATAGCTCTTTTTCCTGTCATTTCTATATCCTAGTTCTTTAGCTTCCCTTTCCCCTGTGAACCACTTTATACCTTTTCCATGTGTTTCATTTATAGTAAATTAGCCAGAGTTGGGTTCTGTTGCTAGTCTCCAAAGAAGGCACTTAATAAAATTACTCTTTGAAAATGAAAAGCCGATTTATCTCCAGCTTATAGTCTTTACCTACTATTTGCAACATTAATCAGTTGGGTATGCCACATCAATTTTGTTTCTTCTAATTCTCAGATGCATAAATAAGTGAAGTATGGACAATAATAGGGAAAAAATATAAATAAAGGTATAGAAATGCAGACCTAATTTCTACCTGAACTTTCCTATACTCTTCAGCTCCACGTTTTTTTTTTTTTTTTTTTTTTTTTTCTTTTCTTCTTCTACCTAGCATTTACCTTTCTGTGGGGAAAAAATAGAATAGGAGAAAAAAAAGTCTGAGAGAACTTTAGCTTGCTTCCACCTAGGTATTTGACACTACCTGGAAAGTGGAGGGAAATTGGAAAGCCAGTATAATACCTCTCACTGTTAATGGCTTGGATTGTGCTAGCCACTCTCAATGTGAGGGAGGCCCTATAAATACAGTAATCTATTTTGTACAAAAAAAAAAAATCTCATTGTATTCTCTAGGAGAAGACAGATAACATAAAGATGAAATAAGGGAAACGGTTTAAGTTACCCGGTTGTAACTGGGAGGAAAAAAGCCATAACTACTCCTTCATCTTGCTGACATGGCAGAGAAAGAAACCGTATCCAATAGATACTTAAATAAACAGAAGTCTGTATTTGCATCCAATGTGCCTTTGCAAAAATGGTGATTAAGAAGTTGTTTAATAACATAGAAACACTATCATGTAAACTGTGAAAACTGACTTTTTATTTAATTACCAAGTTTATAGGAATAACCATTCTTTTTAGTGCTATAAAGAGGGCACCAAAAAAAAATTTAAGGTCCTTGTAATATTGTAAGAAATATGACTTACTTATATAAAAATATTTTAGTTGTAGAGACTTAATCCAAATGGAACAGATAATTATCAGTCGTCTAGACCTGCTTGGAGAGGTTATCTTCAGTAAAAAGAAATACAGTGCAAAGGCCAGGGACCTCTATTTCCCTATATTCTCCAGAGTGTCTAACACAGCAGGTAATTGGTTAGATGCTGTCACATCTATTTCTTGACTAGTCTTGTCAGAGTACTGGCTTGAGAAGTCTGTATGAAGCTATTTTGATTACATGTAAAAATGATTTTCAAAATAGTCCTTTAGGAAAAAAACGTAGAATGCTGAATAATGAATAGAGATAACAACTTCAAAACATTGTGTTGTTTTTTTTTTTGAAACTTCTTTTCTTCTTTGAAAAAGAGAAAACACTAATCTTGAATGTACATTTCCCTGAATGTTTGTACATCTGCTGTTATGAAAACAGCTACTAAAAGGTACCAGATACTGTGCTTTAAAAAGTAACTTTGAGGTGGCGCCTGGGTGGCTCAGTTGGTTAAGCAACTGCCTTTGGCTCAGGTCATGATCCCAGAGACAAGGGATCCAGCCCCGCATCAGGCTCCTTGCTCGGCGGGAAGCCTGCTTCTCCCTCTCTCACTCCCCCTGCTTGTGTTCCCTCTCGGGCTGTGTTTCTCTCTGTCAAATAAATAAAACCTTAAAAAAAAAAAAAAGAAAGAAAGAAAAAAGTAAGAAAGAAAGAAAAAAGTAACTTTGAGATATTTTCTAAGAGAATATCTTAGCTCAATGGAAACAGATTCCTGTCAGTGGAAGGGTTAGAAGGCACTGAAAAATGTTTGGGGATGTACTCAAATGTGGTTTATTAAGCATGATTTGAGGATGCCAAATTATCAAGTTTAGCAGACCAGACCTCTTGGTTTCACAAACTTGGAAAGGACATAGTACCTTCACATTTATTTCTGTTGCTGGTTTTATTTGTTTTTGTTTGAATTTAAATCTTATTTTATTTTTTCAGGGTTCCTAAAATAAAACAAGTTTAGCATCTCAAATTTCTTTCCAGCGAATCAGAAGAGGGTTGCTTGTCAAATGTGTTATGGATGAGGGTGAGCCACGTAATGGCAAACAAGTTAGATAAATGGATTAATGTACATAACCACTTAAGCATTTTATCATTTGTCAAGGTAATCTGAATTAACATTTTGCATTTGATGTATGATATAGTATCTAAGTGCAGGGGGAAAAAACCATTAGTTTTATTTGCACCAACTGACTGTTACTTCCCCACAGAAGTAATCTAAGTCCCAATTAATAATTTTTCGAAATGGCTAAATTTTTGAGGATGCTGACTAACTTCAAGTACAAATAGGATGTATAGAAATTGAATTGTTAGAATCTATGTTAGAACTCAACTCATCCACACACTTACCTTTTAGAAGGCCGGAGATACTACAGTAATCATTTTTCATACAGCTGCCAGTAAGACACGTTTCATTTACATAAGACCAGCATTGAACTAATCATAATGTAAAATATTAACAGTCTATATTTGACTATTGAAGAGATCTTGTTAAGTCTATCGAACTATTTTTTAGAAATTTGTCAATGACTCCATTTGTCAAACTTGGTAATGGTAACGGGAAGTAATGTTTTAATGTTTTTATAAAAGAAACTCGGTTTCCTACATGAGACCTTTAAGCTTATGGTAATTACTTTGTGGCATTAGGTTGGTTTTCTTGAAAGTTAAAAAGGAAGTCCTAAAATAATACATTCAATCTGGGATACATATATATTTTTGAAATCTAAATAGTTATACAATTAAATAATTGCTTGCTATTTCTCTAATTAACAGGAGAAATACTGAGAAAGTATTTTTAAGTTGATTTTATATTTAACACGAACCTTCTCCTATATTGGGGAAATGCATTATAATTTTAAATTATGTCATTAAAATCTAAGGGAAGCTATGCAAAAATGTCTTACAAATATAAGAAAGCATTCATCTTTGAAAAACATGTCAAAGATTATAATTTGATTTTTCTGTCTTTGAGGTATATTTTGATGCATTTTGAAAGCTAAATGATTGCAAAAAAAAAATAAAGCTGAATTTTCACTGTTTACAAACATCATTCCTCGGACTTCAAAGTAAGAGATTGACATATTGTAAATGATAATTCACAGCTCTGCTCTCCATAAATTAACATTTAAAAGGTAACTTTGAAGAAAATAAGCATCTTAGACATTGCTGACTGTTTAAGGGCGCTTGGTCACAATTTCTAAGATGGAGGGGGTTTATTAAGGTGAATGGATGTGATAGAAGATTTATAAACAGGGGCTCCATTGGCCTTCCTAAGACTTTGAACAAATCTCATAGTACCTTATTTTCTGAATTTTTAAACTAGAACTTATCTGTAGATATACAACTCTGAGACCTTTGAACAAAAGTCAAATAGTAAGGTGCCATGGGACAGAAAATAGTTATTATTCAGAGAAATCTTATCTTTTTCACATTGCTATTTATCTTTCACTGCCCATCATCAAGTAATAGAAAAGAGTGAAAATGTTGTTTTCCGCATACTGATTATTTTATTTTGTTCCTGTTAAATTTCTCTTGGCCATTGGTCCTCTTAACCTTTTTTTTTTTTTTTAAATTTCCCTTCATCATATTTCTTACCAAGCAAATACAAAGTAGGAAGCCAGAGGAGTATACTCATTATTTTAAAATCTTTCAATGTTGGTTTTAGTAGTAAGCATGTATAGATATGAATAAAAAGCCAGACCTATCTAGAGATTCCTCCTAACAGTAAACCTATAAAGATGATCAAGATTGTCCTTGTATAAAAAAGCATTTAATAGTATCTTTCTTCATGAGACTGCCTGAAACATCTTTGGGAATTAAAAATGTGCCATTCTTGTGTCTCTGCCTCCAAACCAAGGAATCAGTTCTAGAATATATTTAATCATATTCTGAAGGAAATAGATTCAGACATGTTCACTTTAGACTGGTGACAGTGAAATATTAGAAATAATGTATATGCCCATGGGTAGAGAAATACTAAAAATATTATATGCAATTATTTTTAAAAATTGCATATAAAAATTAACTATATCTGTATAGATCAGTGTGCAAACATCTTTAAAATATAGTAGAGTGAAAAAAGTGAGTTGCATAAAAAGTATGTTATCCTTCACTTAAATTAATAAAAATATGCAGGACAGACCTGTACATTTACTCTCAATATGTATGTAAAGTTTAGGAGAATGGTAGATTAAATCATAAGCTTCCATGTAGCTTATGGAAGCTTCTGAATAGGAGTCAAATAGATTGGAATTGAAGGAGGTCGCGAAGTGACCTTCACATTCTGTTATCTAACAATTTCTGCTGCCAATGTATTCATAAAGTTCTTGTGATTTCCATAGATAACATAGTTATATTCTACTATATGTGAACACCCACACCCCATTATTGTAGTTTAAAGAAGGTAGAAGTTGCTTACTCAATTGCATGATAGCGTTAATTACCAGAGCTAATATTGTGATGTCATGATGTCATCAGGCACCCAACTACTTAATTTTCTTCTCAACCATTCTCAAAATTTTTATATCAATTTATGATCCAAAATGGTTTCTGGAGCTTTAGCTGTCATTTTTGCATTCTTAACCAGTAGCAGAAGATAGGATTATAACAGTAATAGCATATCTTTATCCTTTATAGGAATAGAGACCTATCTTTGTTAGAGCCTCATTAGCCCAATCTAATTGTAAAGTGCTTCTTGATGCTAGAGATACTGAGGCATATATCACTGTAGCTTGTTCAGATAAGACTTAAGGGGAGAATGGTATAGAAAAGCAATTCACATTCTTGAAAGGAAGGTGGGAAGAAGGGAGGGAAGCATAATGCAAAATTGAATAGTAGGTAAATTTGATATGGGTGGCTACTTAAAAAATACTTTTGTATTTTAAAAAGTCTTATACTTTAAAACAAAAACACTAGATTTGTCTTTAAAAAGAGTTACCAGGGGCACCTGAGTGGCTCAGTCAGTTAAGCATATTCCTTCATCTCAGGTCATGATCTCAGAGTTATGGGATCCAGCCCCATGTTGGGCTCTCTGCTCAGTAGGGAGCTTGCTTCTCCCTTTCCCTCTGCCTGCCTCTCCCTCTGCCAGCTGCTCCCTTTGCTTGTGCTCACGTTCTCTCTCTCTGTCTGTAGAATAAATAAATAAAATCATTAAAAAATTGCCAGATCAATTGGGTCAACAATATTTCAAATGTAAAATATAGATAATAAGACTACCTCCCACATATTGCAGAGATATTTTCAGAAAGGCACTCTGGCTTGGAGCAAGAAGGTGTCTGTGAATGCTGACTGCCAGGGTTTTATGAATGGTCACTGACCATGCATGCTACAGATGTCTTACTTTCCAAAAGATGCCTCCAAATAAGTCTGTCCCTGTGTGGGCATTTATTTGGTTTATACTTCTTTTGAAGATAATGAGAAAGAGAGAAGTTACTGTTACTTGTGAATGGATACAGAAAAATTTAAGTTGTAAATAGAGTTGGTATGATTTCATTCCTTCAAGTTTGGTTGTTTTTCCTTTTTTTTACTAAAGTGTGGTTTACATACAACCTTGTATTAATTTCAGGTGTACAATGTAGTGATTCAACATTTACATACATAATGAAATGACCACCACAATGAATTTAGTTATTATCTGTCACCACACAAAATTACTATAATATTAGTGATTACATGGCCTATGGCTGTATTTTCTAACTTTGTGACTTATTTGTTTTATAACTGTAAGTTTGTACCTCTCAGTCCCTTTCATACATTTCACTCATTCTACCATCCCTATCCTCTCTGGCAATCATCAGTTTATTCTCTATAATTTTGAGTCTCTTTGGTTTGTTTGTTTGTTTTGTTTTTCATGCACGTATGAGTTAAATCCATGGTATTCACTTTCTCTGACTTTATTTCACTTAATGTAATACCCTGTAGGTCCCCTCATATTGTGGAAAATGGCAAACATCCATTCTTTTTCATGGCTAAGTAATATTCCTGTTTATGTGTGTGTACCACATCTTTATCCATTCATTTATCAATGAATCACCTAAGCTGCTTCGGTATCTTGTCTATTGTAAATGATGCTGCAGTGAACATGGGAGTGCATTAATCGCTTTAAATTAATACTTGTTTTCTTCAGGTAAATATCCAGAAGTGGAATTGCTGGATCATATGGTATTTCTACTTTTAATTTTTTGAGGAACTGCCTCAAAATCTGCAGTTTTCCATAGTGGTTACACCAATTTGCATTCCCTCCAATAATGTCCAAGAGTTTCCTTTTCCCCACATCCTTCCCAATACTTTTTATTTCTTATCTTTTTGATACTGTCCTTTATGACTCATGTGAAATGATATCTCATCATGGTTTTTATTTGTATTTGTCTAATGATTAGTGATGTTGAGCATCTTTTTCATATGTCTGCTATCTGATTTCTTCTTTAGAAAGATGTCTGTTCAGGTTCTCTGCCCATTTTAATTGGATTATTTGGGGTTTTTTTGGTGTTGAGTTGTCTGAATTCTAAATATATTTTGGCTATTAACTCCATAACAGATATCAGGCATATCATTTACAAATATCTTCTCCCATTCAGTAAGCTGTCTTTCCATTTTGCTGATGGTTTTCTTTACCATGCAGTGCTTTTTAGTTTGATGCAAGTCCCAATTGTTTGTTGTTACTTTTGTGCTCTTGTCTGAGGAGACATATCCAGAAATATATGGCTAAGACCAATGCCCAGGTGTTTACCACCTGTGTTTTCTTTTAGAAATTTTGTTTTTAAGCTTAAATTTTAAGTCTTTAAACCACTTTGAGTTTATTTTTGTAGATAGTATAAGATAGTAGTCTGGTTTCATTCTTTTGCATATAGCCATCTAGCTTTCCCAGCACCATTTATTGAAGAGACTGTCTTTCCCCATTTTGTATTCTTGCCTCATTTGTTGTAGATTAATTGCTGATGCAAGTATGGTCTTTATCATGTTCCCTTTCCACCCACTTTGTTGAGAACTCTTATCATACATGGATACTGAGTTTTGTCCAAAGCTTTTTCTGTGTCTCTTAAGATGATGATATGATTTTAATTTTCATTTTATAATGGGGTCTATCATGTTGATTGACTCTGGATATTAAATCATTTTTGCATCCCTGGAATAAGCCCCATTTGGTCATGATGAATGAGGGTTTAAATGTATTGTTGAAGTCTTTCCTTTGATTTAATTAACACAAACTGGTCTTAATATCATACAGTAAAGGGAAAAATTTTAAATTTCTAAAATTTGTTATTCAAGTACCATTCCCAAGGAACACTACCAAATATGTTCCTTTAAGCATTAATTAATGTTGTAGCACTCAGGTGATAGAGCATGGTTGTGAATAGATTGTTCTTCTCTGAAACCACTTTATTCCTCCGTGCATAAGCACAGGGGATTGATCGAAATGAACTCCAAAATTTTATCTCTTCATTTTCTCCTCTCATTTCTAAATACTTAAAGGAAATTTGAGAAAATATACATTGAGATTATGGATTATTTGGTTATGAATGACATTAAGTACACTTTCTGTTTGCTTAGTTTTGCTTCTGAATTCTCTTCTTCCTTCCATTCTCTCTTTCAAATAAATTGAGGAGACATATCCAGAAATATATGGCAGTATAGATACAGCTAAACCTATTTCCCATCATATGTTTTCCTTCTCTCTCTCTTCTGAAGTTTGTCATCCCAGAAAAGGGGATTTTTTTTGTATTTACATAAATAAATTTATGAATCTATCATTGTTCAGTAAACCTATTCTTGCTGCTTTCACTCATTAAGCTTTGAAAATACACCTATGTTGGTTGGTACATTCAGATCTAGCTAGATTATTTGATTTAATAGCTGTTCTTTTCAAATAGATGTTCATTAACTATCTCTTCTCCAGAATTAGTACATGTAAAATATGGATCCTTCTTATAAATATTTATGTATCGATTCTAGTTGTCTTTATTTAGCCAGTCTTCTGTTTAGTATTAGATAAATTATGTATCTAAAAATTAGGCAATTTTATACTAATAGATTTTGATAGCTTTATTTGAGGATATTAAAATGCTTTTAGGTATATAAGTTGGTCAAGAATCTCACCATCTTTCTGTATAATTCTGGTTTTGATCAATGACATCTTCCATTTGCTTATATGAATATTCTATTATTTCATGAATGCTTTCCATTATTTATAGTCAAAGCGTAGTTTATTGATCCCGTGTGTATATTGTGTCTTCACTCAAGTCATTAATCTCCATCACTTGAGTGAACATATTTAAATGGATTTAAGGTCGCGGGATTGGGATATACCATTTTAAATGTAGATCTACAGAGCGTGTCCTTCCAGCTAAGATTATAACTCATTTTGTTAGATAGCAGTTAATTCAATATATTTATCTGAATAAATGTCTTTTTGATACGCAAAGAGTTACTACGAGCAAAATGTAAAATTGTTCATAATGAAATGAATGAATCAGGATAATTAAGTAGCAATATGACATCTAGCAATATAATCAATTAGCTAAGAATAGTTTTAAAAACTTAAACTTAAATGCAGATATATGTATGTTTTAAATTAAACATATGGAGTAACAAATAGACAGTCAGTGTAAGTCCTGGTTAAGAAATCTGGACATATTTAATACTTCCTATGAGATGTTGATTAAAAACATTTATGGAACTCTTAGTGAATACATATGTAGCACTTAATTGTATTTAGGAGAAAATACAAAGAACATAGGCATATTCTGGGCCTGCAAAGAATCTATGATTAAGTATGAACATAAAATGAATTAACATAAAGGGCATATGTAATAAGTATACATTGATAATATGGAAACTCTGAAAATTCTTATTATCTTGAATTATTGATATAAGCTCTGTCACCTAAAAGAATTTCTAGCTAACTGAAGTATGGAAATGGCAATTACGTTTAATATACACATTTAAATGAAAGCCAGGTGTAGAAGAGGATAGACTTTCTAGATAGAATATTCTGTACAATTTTGCTATTATATTTTTTATAGTGAAATAATTTTTCTTTCTCCTTTTGTGATGTGAACACATGTGTTTTTATCTCCCTACTACAAAGGCTGCTGAGGAGAAAATGCTAGTGTGTGTTGCCCACACTGTGTTACACGCAGGCAAAGATGTTAGAAGATACCAAATTGAAAGCTGAGGTTTTTTAGAATGACCCTTGTTCACAAAGTTTGGGGAAAAATAAGTTAAATAAACCCGAATAGCTATATTTGTTTGCGAATCACTCACAGACTATAAAATGTTAACACCTTTAAGATAAACATTTTGCTTACAGTATTTCAGTAGTTTTATTAGATTATAGAACACATACTGGAATCTTGAAGGTACTGGTGTTCCAAAAAAACACATTTTTGGAACCACCTCTTTCCCCACTTATACGCAAGTGACTTACCTTACTGGTATGACTGCTATATAAACAACTTTAAGAACAAATAAAAATTAACTTAAAAAATCGCTAAGGCTATTCTCAGTCCTTTGGGTTTTCATAGAAATTGTCAAATCAGCTTATCAATCTGTACAAAAATGCCTAGTGAGACTTATGAC